>CAUYSK010111166.1:0-100528 GCA_963575035.1 Avahi laniger
CTAACTCTCTGGGAGGCCGAGGCCGGCGGATTGTTTGAGCTTAGGAGTTCGAAACCAGCCTGAGCAAGAGCGAGATCCCGTCTCTACTAAAAATAGAAGGAAATTAATTGGACAACTAAAAATATATAGAAAAAATTAGCCAGGCATGGTGGTGCATGCCTGTAGTCCCAGCTACTCGGGAGGCTGAGGCAGGAGGATCGCTTGAGCTGAGGAGTTTGAGGTTGCTGTGAGCTAGGCTGACGCCACGGCACTCACTCTAGCCTGGGCAACACAGTGAGACTCTGTCTCAAAAAAAAAAAAAAATAGAGTTTCGTGGCACTTAGCTGCCACCCACTGTTGCTGTGAGATAATATGGCCCAGTGTAGCCAAATCTGACTTTTCAAGAAAAGCCAGATATCCAAGTTTGTGTGTGCAGTTTCCTTGATTTTTTAAGAATTTAACTTTACATACGGTAAAATTCCCTTGTGGAGGGTTGGGGGCAGGCGGATGATTCGATGAGTTTCAGTATTTGCATAGAGTCCGGTAACCACCACAGTCAGGACACAGAACAGTTCGTCCCCAGATTCCCTCCTGTTGCCCGTTTGCACTCCAGCGCTCTCCCTCCTCCTTACCCTCGGCATCCTCTGATCTGTTCCCTGCCTCTATAGTTTTACCTTTTCCGCTTAAATGGAATCATAGGTTTGTAACCTTTGAAACTGGCATCGTTCACTGAGCGTAATGCATTTGAGAGTCACCATGTTGTGTATCTACTGTTCGTGCCTTTTCATTACAGAACACTTTGCTTATCCATTCACTTGCTGGGAGACGTTTGGGATGTTCCCAGTTTTTGGCGATTAAGTATAATGCTGCTATAGACATTTGCGTGCAGTTTTGTGTGTGTGAACGTAAGCTTTCATTTCTCTAAGATAAATATTTCTCTATCTAGTTTGCTGAGATTTTTTTTATCATGAATGGATGTTGAATTTTGTCAACTGATTACTCTGCGTCTTTTGATAGGTTTTGTTTCTTTAGTCATTTTTAGATTACATTGATTAATTTTCAGATGTTTAACCAGCCTTGTTAAGTAAACTCCACTTGGCCCTGGCCATTTTTTTTTTTTTTTCCTTTTTTGAAATAAAGTGTACCTCTGTTGCTCAGGCTAGAGTGCTGTGGCGTCAGCCTAGTTCACAGCAACCTCAAACTCCTGGACTCAAGCAATCCTCCTGCCTCAGCCTCCCGAGTAGCTGGGACTACAGGTGTGTGCCACCATGCCTGGCTAATTTTTTCTATTTTTAGTTTTCTGGCTAATTTCTTTCTATTTTTAATAGAGACAGAGGTCTCACTCTTGCTCAGGCTGGTCTCAAACTCCTGACCTAAAGCAATCCTCCCACCTCAGCCTCCCAGAATGCTAGGATTACAGGTATGAGCCACCACACCCAACCCGTGGTCTTGTTATAATAGATTATTCATATATGAATCTCCTGGATTCGATTTGCTAATATTTTGTTGAGGATCATTGTATCTGTGTTCATGAGGGATAGTGGTTGGTGGTTTTCTTACACTGCTTTTGTTTGGTTTTGGTATTAGGGTAATGCTGGCCTCATAAAATGAGTTGGAAAATGTTCTCTTCTGTTTTCTGGAAGAGAGTATGTAGAATTTATATATATTTTCCTTAAATACTTGGTGAAACTATCTGGGCCTGAGGTTTTCTTGTTTTTTGGAAGGATATAAACTATGAAATTAATTTCTTTAATAGCTATTGGACTATTCAAATTACCTGTTTCTTCTTGCATGAGTTTTGGTAGTTTGTGTCTTTCAAAGAATTGATTCATTATTTCATCTAAGTTGTAGAAATTATGTGTATAGTGGTGTTCATAATATTCTCTTATTAGCTTTTAAAGTCTGTACGACTAATGATAACTCTGCTTTCGTTTCTGATATTGTTAATTTATGTCTTTTGTCTCCTCTCTCTCTCTCTCTCTCTCTCTCTCTGTCAGTCTGGTAAGAAATGAATCAGTTTTATTAATTTTTTCAAAGAATCAGATTCATTGATTTTTCTCTACCATTTTTCTGTTTTTAATTTTATTTCTGCTCTTTATTATTTCCTTCTTTTCCTTAACAATAAATATTGTTATTAATTTTTAGTTTAATTTATTTACAGTCAGAGCACATATTTTGTATGATTTCAATTTTTTAAAATTTGTTAAGGTTTCTTTAATGGTCCGGGATATGTTCTGCCTTGGTGAATGTTCTGTGTACACCTGGAGAGAATGTGTGTTCTGCTATTACTGGGTGGCCTGTCCTATAAATGTCAATTAGGTTAAGCTGGTTAGTGGTGGTATTCAGGCCTTTTAGATCCTTGTTGAGTTTCTATCCAACTAGTTCTGTTGGTTACCAGAGAGGAGTACTGAAGTCTCCAACTATTCTTGTCAATTTGTCCTTTTCCCCTTTCAGTTTTATTAGCTTTGCTTTATGAATTTTGAAGTTCCGTTGTTAGGTACATGCACAATTAGGATTTTTATGTCTTCTTAGTGAGTTGACCCTTTTATGTAATGTTCCTCTGAATCCTTGGTAATTTCCCTTGTTCAGATTAGATCATTTCTATTGTTCTATCACTATTTTTCTGTCATCTCTATTCTGCTATTGGTCCCATCTAGTGAATTTTTTATTTCAGATACTGTATTTTTCAGTTCTAAAATATCCATGTATTTCTTTTTTTCTAGCTTCTGTTTTTCTGCTGAGAATTTCTGTATGTCCATTTATTTCAGGAGTGTTCACTTTAACTTCATGGAGCATGGTTATGATAACTGCTTTAAAGTCTTTGTCTAATAACAACAGCATCTGGGTCTTATTGTGGTCGGTATCCATTTGTGATTGTCTTTTCTCTTATATACTGTTGTCACATTTTGCTGTCTCTTCGTATGTCAAGTAATGTTGGATTGTGTTCTGGACATTTTGAATATTATGAGACTTTGAGTCCTGTTAAAATCCTCTGAAGAATGTCAGTATTTTTGTTTGTTTGTTTTTAATAGGGAAACCAACTCAGTTAGGCTGAAGACTCAGATCCCAGCCTGCCCTCTGTGAGCCATAGTTTCACTGTCAGTTCAGTTTTCAAAGCCTCCACCGTGCTATTTGGATTCACCCCAAGCATGGACACTCCAAGGCCAGTGTGTTCAGTCCACACTGCAGTTTAGTCCTCAAAGCCGTTGGTGTGCTATTTTGGTTCAGTTCCATGTATGCGCAGCTCATCATACACAAGCTTAGGGGATCCCATTCTCAAGCTCCCTCCTCTCTGTGATCCTGCCCCATTCAGCTCCCACAGGCCCCTTTTCCTCGTTTTTATTTCCAGGCAGAAAGATTTTTCCTCTCTCAGAGTTTTAGGTCCCCCTGTGTGACTTCTGTGGCTGCTGCCACCACCCAATTTTGGGATCAGGACGTTCCTCGTGGGGAGAGGGCTGGGAGGGAAAAAAGACCCACGGAATTTCTCCCCCTCTGTTTGCAAAAGGGCCCCCTTCCCTGGCTTCTCATCCAAAAGAGAGTTTCTTTGAGAGCTTTTTCTCTTCACGCCTGATGCACAGTTCTGGGGTTTGGGCTACCTAAATCTAGGTTGGAAAATATGCAAAGGAAAAATAAGTCAGAAAACTTACCGCCATATTCATCTTCAAGTTTTTGTTTTTCTCCCCAGTTTACTTTCTGCTACTCATTTTTCAGAGTCTTTGTGTAGTTTGATGTATTCTGTCCAGGGTTTTTAGTTGTCGTCAGTAGAGAAGATGGCTGTAGTGTGCTTACTCTGTCTTAACCAGAACCAGGCGGCCTCCTTGGATTTTAACATTGGCGTCTAATTAACAAATTTTAAGTCTGTCTACACGCCGTGTCTGTGATGCTAGCTGGTGACCTCTCCTTCAGTGACACAGCATGTCAAAATTAATTTTTCTTTTAATAGTAAATTCTTAAGCAAGGGATCCTTGTACCGATGCCAGTTTGTCTACATGAAAAGAGAGCAGAATATAGATTTATTCTTTCTCTGGTCAGAGCAAACCCCTAAACTTGTGATAATAATAATAGTCATTCATTGTAAGTATTTTAATAGAAATAATAATAATTTTGGGCTGAGAGCATGAACTCTGGAGCCAGGCCACTTGTGTTCAGCTGTGTCCCACTAGCTGTGGGAACCTCAATCCTGAATGACTTAGCCTTTGTATGCCTCAGTTTCCTCATCTGTAAAATGGAAATAATAGTAGTGTATACTTCCCAGGTGGTTGTGAGGGCTAAATAAGTTCATCTGTATAGAGTACTTAGAACAGTGCCTGGCACAAAGTAGGAGTCACTAAGCATTTGCTCGGATTGATAGCAGAAATGGCTAAGGTTTATTAGGCACCTCACCGTGCAGACTGAGCCTCACAGCGGCGAGATCAGCCCACTTAGCTCCCTTGTTCAGACGAGGCTGAGACCTCGGCAAGGCAAATGACTTGCTTGGGTCTGTCTGGCCCGCAGTCCTTGAAATTAGGGAGGCGTAGACGGCTGGGCACAGGCTCGGGGAGGCTCTGGCTGATAGTTCATCAGAGAACAGTGGCAACAAAGCTTTTAACATCATCTGGGCTGAGCTAGAAGAGATGTGACCCATGGGGACCGAGTGGGGGCAAAAATCAGCGTGAAGAGAAAGGCAACAGAAATAGAAGGGGAAGCCTGGTAATTGAGTGGCCCAGAAAAGGAAAGATCAATATTTTACTGCCAGTGAAACAACCGATTTCCCTGGCAGCAAGCGCAGGCCAGCTGTGTGCGCTTCGGCAACAACAGCTGCTCCCGCGGCGCCTGCCAGCCCCCGCGAGCCGTCCCCTCCACGCCTGTGGCCCAGACTCACCACAAAGGCCATATGGGGTGGTTATTTGCTGTGCTCCCTCTGTGACCTTGAGCAAGCCCCTTCCCCTCCCGCCCCTGCCCCCCAGGACTTGGCTTCCCTGTCTATGAAATGAGGGGCTGAATGCACCCTGGGGTGCACCGGCAAAGGTGACCTAGTGTCCAGAAAGGTCAAGACTCTTTGCAGTCAAGGTGGGGGTCCCAGCCACAGTGGGTAAATCTTCTCTGACACTTGGGGCCCGGGGGCTGGGTCAACACGTCAGTGCAAACAGCTCATGAGCCTGCCTGGGGCCCAGGTGAGCTCGCCCATGTGCAGGGGTGCAGGAAGGTGGTGGGGAGCAGTGGCTGCTTATCTGGTGTCAGCGAGACCTGGGTTCAAGAGTTACTGCTGTGGTGCTTTGTCTTTGTCTAAATGTCTTAACCACTCTGAGCCTCAGAGTTTCCTCAACTTCAAACGGGGGACTATAATAGTAGCTAGTATTAAGATTATCGTGGGACTTAAATGAGACTACGTATACCCCGAGGTTCCATGGCTTGCATTGTTAGTAACTAGTATGTGTTGTCATACTAATTTTACAAGGGTCCTGACTGTTTTCTAAAGGGCGGGACAGCAGTGTACATGGCATTTTCGTGGCCACTACTCTGGGACTGCTGCTCTTTGAAGGGTCCTATGGGAGCAGCCATAGAAAAGCGAGGTCCCAGTCCCAGGGGTGCCCCCAGCTGCAGCCAGGGACTGTTCAGTGGCCCTCAGGACCCCATCTGTCTGCCTGTCATCAAACAACCCAGCCCACCTCTATTCCAGGCAGGCTTTCCTGGAGAGAGAGGAGGGGACAGCCTGCCCACCGCCATCTCCCAGCCCCGGAAGGTGTGGACTCGGGGCTTTTAGGATCCGAATCCATACGCTGCTGCCTTTTAGGTGGGCTTGAGTTCGGGTTCCTTGCCAGCCACTCAGCACTGTGTGGCAGTCCCCACCCCGGGCTTGCATGAGAGCCCTTGACCTTAGAGAGGACTGTAGGGGTCAGCACAGGAGGCCGGGGGGTTAGGGTGCCCTGGCCTTTCCCTGCACTCACAGACGGCCTGCAGTGCCAGTGAAGAGAGGACGGGAGAGGAGGCGGCTCGCCAGCTAGGGTGGTGGGTGGGCTCCCCACAGCCCCGCAGGTGGCAGCTGGACCTTGCTATTCTCAGAAGCCACGTCATTGCTTGGCAGTGTCAGAGGCCTCCATGACTTGGGGGAGGGGGCAGCCCCGATGCTGAGGAGGCTCTGGCCAGGCAGGAGTAGGCAAAAAGCCACCTTCCTCCTTTGCTGAAATTTTGCAGGCCTTTCCCGAGGCACCTTTCTCTAGGCACCAGGTTCAGGGGGTCACAGAGAGGACGTTGTGCAGCCCCTCTGCCCGTTCCTCACCCCCAGACTCACACCAGAGTGGGCAAGCAGGGTCGGCTGGAATAGTGGTACAAGTACAGCGCCACCAGGCTTGGGCAGGGAGGAGATGGCTGTGGCAGGGGCTTTCTGGCCACTGTCCATCTTCCAAAACCTGCTGGCACAGCCCCATGGTGCCAGGCCACTGGCAGTGACCAGAATTCAGTCCCCTGCTACAACTGGCACGCTGCGGGCATGCAGGAAAAACGTGGCCCTTAGGAACAGAGGAATCCCCCAGCGTGGCTGGGCTTCAGTGCCCGTGATGGGCGGTGTGGGGTGCAGGGCAAGTCTGCCTGCAACAGCGTGAACAGTGACAACGGTGACAGTGAGCCCTTCCTACGTGCTGTGCTCTGCAGTTCCCCAGTGCCCTCGTATCCATCATTGGCAGCCCAGCCTGAGAGGATTCTGGAAAGAGCTGGGCCTGGCCCGGCTGTGCTGCAGATACTGGTGATGGTTCTTAGGGGAGGGGCAAGTGGCCCGATGAGGAGTGTGTGCACGTGTGCGTCTGTGTGACCGTGTGTGGTTGGCCAGGGGGACCCGCAACTGCCACCATCAGCCCCCAGCAGGGTGCCCGGAATGCAGCAGGTGCTTAGTCATTGCTTGTTGAATGAATGAATGAATGAATGAATGAATACATGTTTACATGTGTGCTGTGGAGGGACTGCCACTAAGGTATAGGTTGATTTAGAGGCAGGATTCTGGAAGAAATGTCAAGAAGCTGAAATTCAGGCATTGGAAATTTCAGGGGGAAAAGTGGCTCCAAATTAATTAGAAAAGATAGTTCTTATAAAATTGGCCATTGCCAAAAACTAGGAAAAATAGCCAGGGCTTGCACGTTCGAAGTCGGTTGCCCTGACTGAAGACTAAATTATCTTTACAGAGAACAATTTGGCAACTGTTATCAAAGCCTTAAAAACTGAAATGCTGGCTGGTCCCAGTGCAGTGAGTGGCGTTTACACCTAATTGATCACAACCAGTTACGGATTCCTTTGTTCCTTCTCCACTCCCACTGCTCCACTTGAGTAGCCTAAACCTCTTCCCGTCAAAAACCTTAAATGTTTTGTAGAACCATTTGTGTTTACTCAACAGCTATTTACGAAACTTCTTCTATGTGCCAGTCATGGTACAAGGAACACAGTGGTGATCAAAACAGACATGGTTTTTGCGCTTAGGGAGCTCACTTTGTAGAGGGAAGATATAATCAAATTACCACATAAACATATCATTATGTGAAAGAAAATGAAGCACTAAGGCTAATGCTTTCTACCATGGGGTCGGGAGATCGAGGGAGGGTTGTGCTGATACCTGCTAAAGGTCAAACCGCGGGATGTCCCAGTAGACTTAGATAAACAACTGAAGTCAGTGTCTCCCAGCCTTGGGCATCTCTCAGCTGGGAGTATCCTGATTAACTAACCAATCACTACAGGTTTGTAACTTAGGATTTCTGCCTGGCCAATGGACTGCCTCCGACAACAACTTTTTGTGTAAATCTCCTGTAAAAAATCTTCTCTTTCAGGATACCATTCAGGACTGCCCTGGTTCAGTGTACCCCGATTGCAATTCTTTGTTTCCCAAATAAATGCTGTTGCCTTTGACCTCTGTGTCAATGCTTTCTTTAATTAACAATTTAAAAATGCAACAAGTAGTTTGAAGGAAGAGGATAGGATGCTGTAAGACGTGGTAGCAGCAGGAGGGCCCCTAATTAGATGGGGTGGTCAGGACAGGCCTGTCTGGGGGAGGGGCATTTAAGAGAGGGACAAAAGGAGACCTGAAGGATGAACAGACATGGCCAGATGATAAAGGGAGAACATGCGTTCAAGATGCGGAGAATGGCATGTGCAAAGGCCCTGGAGCAGAAAAGAGCTTGGTTTGCTTGAGGGGTTTGCTTGAGTTTGCAGTGAGTGGTGGTCATGGTGGGAGATGAGGCAGAAGGGGCCAGATCATTGGGTCCTTCCTTATAAGCCATGTTTCAGAGTTTGGATTTTATCCTAAGTGTGGTGGGAAATCACTGGAAGGTTTTGAGCAAAGGAGTGAGTAGCAAGATCCAATTGGAGTGGAGGTTGGATTGGAGGAGGCTGAGAGTGGAAGAGGGTAGGTGCATTAGGAGACTTGCGTGGTCCAGGAGGGAGAGGATGATGGCTGTGACCAGGTGGGATCCCAGGGGTCGTGTGGGGAGGAAGGTAGCTTTGGGATACAGGAGGTGCGGATTGGATGTGGGTGAGAGGAGCCGTCCCAGTGATGCTGGAGAACCATGCAGCGGCAGGGAGGGAGGAAGGGGCCACGGAGTGGGGCGTTTGGGTGGCTGGTAGTGGACGGGGTGATGACTGGGTTGACCACCGGACTCAGTGCCTGAGGTGAGATGTGGGGCAACAAGGAAGCCAAGGGTCTGAGAGGCCAAGGGGTCGACGGGTCATCCACACAGCTGCAGAAACTCCCAGAGATGAGTTATAATAACAAAAAGTTGGAAATAACCAAAATGCCCAACTCTTAGGGACGGCTAAATAAATTACAGTGTATCCGCCGGGCAGAATGTGTTATAACCACTAACGATGTGGATCGTACACACCAGGCAGCACGGAAAGTGTTTCTTACATACTTGCTGTTACGTGGGGGAGAAACTCCCCAACATCAGGAAGGGCCATGCTCATTTGGGACAAAACTTATTTCCTTATTCATTTTTAACACTTGTCATTGAAGTATAAGGCACTGACAGAACAGAAAAGTAAACCAGCCGCAAGCGTCGGTGAGCGTTCGCCACGTAGCCAGCGCCAGATCACGGAACAGAACGCGAGCATCAGCCCAGAAAGGCCCCCGGTGTGTCCCCCGGCGACATCCCACAGTCCCAGCCACTGTCTTCACCGTACCTGGTTTTGCCTTGAACCTCAATTTGGAATTTTAAGTAATTTACACACGTGTGACATAATAATTTCCTCCTCGTTAACCAAAGGGAATTTGACCAGGGATCTCAGAACTACAAAATGCAACATTTTTAAATGTGGATACGATTGTGTCTTTTGAAAGAAAAGTGGGAAACAGTGGGGTTTCTAGATCTTTTGCAATGCGTTTGTGTTGGTTTTGTGTGAAAGAAAGCCCTCGCTCTGAACCTCGGCAAACGCGGCGAACGCTGCTGTGCTTTCCATGTGCCGTCTCTGGGGACGGGCTTGGAGAAGGAACTTGGCAAAGCCAGACCCGGGGCTCAGGAAGGAGGTGGCGGTGGCCTGGTTTTTCCTCACTCACGTTGCGTGTCCACCTGAGGGCAGCGCAGCGGCGGGTGAGTGGGAGGGCAGGCGGGACGCTGGCGTCTTCTCCCTCCATCCCCGCCTCCCAGCCCAGCTGCCGGAGCCTCACACCTCTCCCTCCTTCTCCCCACAGGTAGAAAAACTTGTGAAATATTTGGATCCCAACCACCTGGGGAGAATCAACTTCAAAGACTTTTGCCGAGGAGTGTTCGCCATGAAAGGTGAGGCCAGTGGGGCAGGGGGTCCCCTCTGAGGCCCCACAGTGGGCTCCGGGCCCGGCCACCCAGGGGGACAGACGGGAAGGGGCTTGGGCTCCCACAGTTGTCCCGGCCGTGGGGGCCGCGGGTCTCTCCGAAGCTCTGCCACAGGCCCCCACACCCAGAGTCAGGGAGGCCGCCCGGCAGGACGGTCCTTTCTGCCCTGCCCGCTGTCTGTCCCCATCTGGAGAAAGGCTCCCTCTTCCTTCTCCTCTCTCCCCCTCTGGGATGACAAACTCCTGAGGGCTTTCCCAGGACCAGTTTTAAAACCAGGACCGTTCTGGGAGAACCTGGACAGAGCCGTCCCTCTGTGTCCCTCCCTCCTTCCCAGTTTCCTTTATTGTCTCCTCCCTGCTCTGCCTCCTCTGAACTCCTCCTCATTCCCTCCTGTCTTCCCGCCCGCCCCCCTTTAAGGGGGCAGTATAAAATCCCTCTCTCTTTTTTCCCAAATTCAAAGGCCCTGTTGCGAGGAACACGTGGGAATCAGAACATGGCCGAGCTTGCTTACCGTGCGCTAAGCTGTTCTGAGACGGTGGCTCAGGTCCGGGGGGACTTGCTGAGGCTTCCCCACTAGTGCAGAGAGAGAAGTCACTTCTAGGCATCCCAAGGCATCCTGCTATCTCTGAAGGAAGCCGTGGTTCCCCGTCTGTGGGGGTCAGATCAGGATGAACCTTCTCTGTGGGGTCCCCTGAGTTCTGGGCGGGTGAGACGCGGGCAGCAATTACTTCAGTGGCGGTGACGGGTAAAGGGCAGGGGGCAGAAGTTGGGGGCACAGCACACAGAGGCCCCCAGTAAAGGTTTTCCGGATGGACTTGTTTGATTCTTTGGGCCACCACAGGCTGCACCTGCCATGTGCCTGTCCCAGGTGCTTTGCCAGTTTTAACTCCTTTGTTCAGTATAACTTTGGGGCATTTGCTCAGGAGCCCGGGACGGAGGCGGCCTGTGTAACTGCGTCAGCAGGAGCTAGAGCCGGCCTGAGGGTGGTCCTATCTTGGACGTTCTGGGGCTTGCAGGACTTGGTCGGGGGCGCTGAGTCCAAGGGAACGGCATGTGCGGAGTTCCTGTGGGCCAGACGGGAAGTATTGTCCTATCTCCCTCCCTCCGGGAGTCCTCCTTGAGTGCCTCTGCCCCAGCCTGCCCTCTGCATTTGAGAATCTCTTTTCTGCGTGTTCTTTGTTGGGCTAGACCCAGTGGGCGAGTATCTCGAGAGCAAGGACCTGTCGCAGCTCCCTCTGCAGTGTCCCCACAGCCTGGTGCTCCGTCCCTGCCTTCCAGGGATCATCTGGCCTCGCAGAGACTCGGGCCACCTGTCTCCCCTCAGGCCTTCCCACCCCAGGCCCGTTGGAAGCAGAGTGGCTGTGCCAGGCTGGGGCTCTACCCTTCACTGTCCGTCTGTCTGTCCGCCTGCAGGGTGCGAGGAGCTGCTGAAGGACGTGCTGTCCGTGGAGAGCGCGGGGACGCTGCCATGTGCACCAGAGATCCCAGACTTTGCAGAGCAGGTAGGCGAGGGTGGCCTCGGGGGCCTCTGCTCTGCCTGGCCCTCCCTCGTCCTTTTGCCTTTCTTGCACCTTTTTTCGGTATCTGGGAGGACCCAGAACCTCCCTCTGAGGACCCTCTGGCATCAAAGTGAAGAAGCGGTTTTGGAACAGGAGCACCGCAGCCCTTGGGAAGCCCCAGCTGAGCGTGTATGAGCAGGGGGTCCTCACAGAGCATCTTTACTCCCCTGCATGGCACCGAGGAGGAACCGAGTCCCAGACAGGGAAAGTGGCAGGCTCGAGGTCAGGCAGGCAGGACTGGAATTCTTTTCCTTTTCCCTTGCACCATAACCCTCTGAGTCAATAGGTCCCTGTGTTTTTTTCCAAACAATAACTAGTTCTCCAATCCTCTGAGACGAACCAGGTGTCCAGCAATTCAATTCAACCCGACACTAGCTTCCCAGAGTTAGCCCAGACCCCATGAGTCAAAGGTCAGCCCCACAAGACCGCCCCCACTTCAGATGCCAGCCCCACCTCTGCCTGGCCAGCTACAAATTCAGGGGTTTCCGCCACTGGGAGGGTCCAGTAATTCACTAGAACAGCTCAGGAAAACATTATACTTGATGATTATCAGTTCATTATAAGGGGTACAGCTCAGGAATAGCCACAGAGATGCACCAGACAGACTGTGGGGGTGGGGGTTGGTGCAGAGCTTCCACGCCCTCTCTGGGGTCACCACCTTCCCAGCACATCGGTGCGTCCGCCAGCCCCGAAGCTCTCTGCAGCTCGTCACTCACGTACTCGTACAGCCCGGAGTCCAGCCCCTCTCTTTTCCCTGGAGGTGGGGGGAGGTGGGGCTGAAAGTTCCCACCTCTAAGCATGTGTTTGCCTTTCTGGTGACCAGCCCCATCCTGACACTATCTAGGGGCCCTACCTGAGTGACCTCATTAGCACAAACATGGGGGGCAGAGCATAGTGCAAGGGGCCTGCCATGAATAAAAGAGACTCCTATCAGGAAATGCCAAGGGTTTTATAAAGGAGCTCTGTGCCAGGATAGTCCCTAGAGCTCTGTTTTCATCACCTAATGGTCTGTTTATTACAAAACTTTGAACTATTTTTTCAAGCACTGCAGCTTCATCCTACAGAGAAATAGTTTAAGATATGCATGTTGACAATCTCCAAGGTCCCTGCTGGCTGAGATACTCTGAGCTAAAAGAGGATTGTTTGGTTCCTCATCCAGGCAGCTCTAAAACCTCTTCTCCAGCTCTGGTTGGTGCTTCATCTGGACCTCAAAAAACATACGTCCTGAAGGAGGCCCTGGACCCTCGAGGTCACTATGGCCAGTGGTGGGCCTGCTGGGATCCAGCCCGGTAGTGGGTCAGGGTTGGGTTCCGTGCGCAGGACTGGAAGAGGGAATCCGTGAAGAGGGCCACGATGCCGAGGGCTGCCAAGCAAAACATATTAGAGAAGGCCACGTTCCAGCCTTGACCAAACCCAGGCACCAGGTGTGGGGCCAGGGCCTTCAAGGCGGGCGTCAGGTGGGTGGATCTCAAGGTGCTGTGCTCAAAACAGGAGCCGTCAGGGTTGAGCAAAGAGAGCCAGGCTCTAGGCACGTGCCGAGGCCAGCAGTGATGGTCCCAGGTCTGCCTCGATGGGTCCAGCGTGTGTGGGGCCAATATGTGTATGGGGCCAACCAATGGGACCAGGATCAGGGCAGAGGACCCCCAGTGTGGGACAAACACTTAGCACCCCAGGAGTTTCTTGGAGGGGGCCCTTCACAGACAGAGCGAGAGGTGTGCGGAGGGCTCCTCCAGAACCGGGTCCGTACTCCTTGGCCGTGCAACCCTGGGCACATTCCTCTCAACCCTTCTGAGCCTCAGTTTCCTCAGCTGTGAAACACAGCTCGCCACGCCAGTCTAGGGGCTCTGCTGTGAAGGTTCAATGAGAAAACAGACCCACAATCCCTGATGACTCCCACCGCCTGGTGCTGCCAGTTGGAGATTAGAATAAGAAAGTGGTGTCGATGTTAAGCTTTGCATTTTTCGTTTTACCCTTGGATTCTGGGGTTTCAAAATTATGTCAGAATAAAGCCCTGCGCCCAAGAGCAGGAGAGTGGAGTGGCGCAGAGGCCCGGGGCTCGCCTGGCGGCAGTACCCAGGCACAGGGCCATGCTCCCCCTGGTCTTTGGCTGCTTTTGCAGCCTCGCGCTCTGCCATCCACACCTCCAGGAAAGCTTGCACATGGAGAAAAGGTGAGACACAGGCATGGAAGAGTTGGCCTCCGAGAGGGTGCTTTTGTTTGTAAAGCAATGTAGTTTTTCTCCCAAATCTACAGGTTCTGGGAAAACAGAAAGGCCTGTCAGCAAGCCTGGTGCCTTTCCTCCTTGCCTCTTGGGACTTTGTGATCGGACAGGTGTTTGTTGCTTTTGGTTTTAAGCCCCTCCCAGGCGAACTCCTTTCCTCCCTCCACGTAGGTCTGTCCCCAGCAGACAGCTTGGTCAGCCTGAGCCCAGCCGGGGACACAGCACAGCTTTCCTCGTTGTGCTCATGAGGCAGCCTGGTTGACCTGGGCTCCCCAGCACTGTTGGGGAGGAAGGGGCATGTGTCAAAGGTCAGCCCGCTGTGGGGGAGGGCCCCTGTGGGGAGTGGGATCGCACATGATCCCTCCTGGGCTCAGGCTCCTCACAGCATGGCAAGACCACAGCCCTTCAGGTGGGGGATCAGAAGGGACCAGCCTGGGGCAGGTCCTGATCCTGCAGGTCAGGTCCTCCATGCCCTGCTGTGTCCCAGCCGTCCCCTAGGGGTCAGCCTGAGACCGAGACGCCAGCAGGCGCCTGGATCACTACGTGGGCCTCCGAGATGCTCCCAAGGAATGCAGATCTGGGGAGTGATTTGGGGCGGTGCAGGGTGACACACCAGGGGACAGCAGGAGCTTGACCCGACCCGGTGCATGCGTGGAGCTTCCTGGGGGCTGGTGCCCTCTGTCACTACCATGCCCCCAGGATGGCTCCGTGTTCGCCCCTTGTGGGCAGGGCTTGGGCTGACCCCTCTCCACGCGTGGCAGCACCCACGGCCAGCGTCCTTACCTGTGCTCCTTGAGCGTGTGTCTGCGTGTTTCTAGGATTAGATATCTGGAAGTAGAATTACTGTATCAAAAGGTAGGCAGATTTTATTTTTTAATAAATGCAACCGAAAGTTTCTTCCCAAAAGCCTGTACCAATTTTATCATCCAACAATATATGAGAGTGCCGTTCCCTTATCCCTTTCGCCGCCCCCAGAAGTCACCCATCCACCTACGGGCCTTCCCTCCCTTCTGCTCGCCAGTCTGAGGGAGGAAAACTCTGTCGCTGTCCTCTGTGTTGCCCTGATTACGCGTGGGCTGGACCGTCTTTCCTCACGTTCCCCGACTCGGGATTTCTGCTTCTGTCAATACTTACCTATACTCTTTGTCCATTTTCAACCTAGTTGTTTGCTGTCTTTTCCTTATTGACTTGTAGGAAATCTCTATATATTGTGATTCTCAATCTTTATGCATTTTGCTTATATTTTAATCTTGTTTTCGGTGTCTTTTATTGTACAGAAGGTTACAATTCTCCCATCCAAGTACTAACCAGGCCGACCCTGCTTAGCTTCCGAGATCAGACGCGATCAGGCGTGTTCAGGGTGGTATGGCCGTAGACCAGAAAGTTAAAATTCTGATGTCATCATTTATCGATTCTTTTATACCATTTACATTTTGTGTCTTATTTTGTGCCTTTTCTATCTCAAGCTATAAACATTTTCTCCTGTGTATATTTCAAATACTTTTAGGGGAAAAAAAAGTGTTTATGTGTAGCTCTTTGGTCCACCTGGAGCTTATTTTTGGTTTTGGTGGGAATAGCAATCTGGACTGTGATCTTCCGATGCTGCCAGTGCTTTGAGTTCCAATTGTCCGACAGTCCTCCTTTCTCCACCCATTTGCAACTTCACCTTCGTCAGATGCTAGCTTTTCTCATAGCTATGGGTCTCTTTCTGTACTCTGGTCTGTCATATTGATCTCTTTGTCTACCTGTTTTTAAGCCAAAACCACAATTTCGTTCTGGCTTTCTTAATAGTTGGATATCTGACAGGCAAAGCCTCCCTCATCATTCTTTGTTTAAAAAAATTTTTTTTTGTTATTCTTACATATTTTCTCTTCCAGAATAATCTTTTTGTTAAATTCTATTACAAATCCTACTAGAAATTGTGTTTAGGATTGAATGCGTGAATCCCCTGGAGGAACTTGATTCTCTACAATATTACATTCTCTCATCCAGGAACTTAGATATCTTTTCATTTATTCTGGTCTTCTTTTATGCCCTCTAGGAAAGTTTTGTGATTTTCTTTAAATAGTTCAGGTACATTTTCTTATTGGGGTGACTATATTTTAGAGTTCCTATTGCTTTTATGTATAGGATCCTCTTGCTGTGACATTTTCTAATCGGTTATGGCTGATGTATAAAATAGGTTTTGATTTTTGGTGTTGATCTTGTCATGACAACCTTATTAAACTCTCTTTACGTTCTAATAGTTATATCCTATTTTCTACGCTGCTTAATTCTATATGACAGTGTAACCATATTATATTTCAGCATAATTTTAAATGGCTACATAATATTTTATCACATGAAGATAACCAAATTTATACACCAGTTTCTTTTCTTTTTTTTTTTTTTTGAGTCAAAATCTCACTCTGTTGCCCGGGCTAGTGTGAGTGCTGTGGCATCATCCTAGCTCACAGCAACCCCAAACTCCTGGGCTCAGGTGATCCTACTGCCTCAGCCTCCTGAGTAGCTGGGACTACAGGCATGCACCACCATGCTCGGCTAATTTTTTCTGTATATATATATTTTTAGTTGTCCAGATCATTTCTTTCTATTTTTTAGTAGAGATGAGGTCTTGCTCTTGCTCAGGCTGGTCTCGAACTCCTGACCTTGAGTGATCCACCCTCCTCGGCCTCCCAGAGTGCTAGGATTACAGGCATGAGCCACCACGCCTGGCCTATACCAGTTTCTCATTGGTGGGCATATATATGTTTTCTAACCTAATTTCAGGAATTAAACAAAATCAGTATAACAATTATCCTTGTAGTATTTTTTCCAACAGCAGCAATCATTGCTTTAGAGTAAATCAGAGGTTGGCAAATTACAGTCCCCATGAGCCAAATCTAGGAGCTTGTTTTTGTAAATAAAGTTTTATTGGAACACAGCCACGCCCATTTGTTCGCATCTTGTCTGTGGCTGTTTTCACACTATAGTGGTAAAGTTGAGTAGTTGCCACAGAGGCTGTATGGACTGTAAAGCCTAAAATATTCACTGTCTGTACTTTACAGAAAAAAAGTATGTTCAATCTCTGGGGTAAATTCCAATAAGTGGAAACTATTTTATTAAAGGAGGCAGAATATTAGAATTTCTAATACATCTGCCAAATTCCTTTCCAGGAATCCAATCAGAATTGGGTCAGATTCCTACTACCCAGTTGATACTGATGTTGCTGGTTTTAAATTAGAACCCCTCTTTTGGATTATAATATTAACTTAAAGTACATTTTTTGGTCATTAAGAGTTCTTTCTTTATGAATTGCCTGTCCACATTCTTCACTCTGGTTTCTGTGGCTGTGTTTACTTCTATTGATTTTTTTTTAAGAACTAGGAATATTAACTTTTTGACATACATTACAATTCTTTTTCAGCTTGTCATTTATTTTTAACTTTATTTATGACAGCAAATTTTTAAATTTTTTTGTAGCTAATTCGTTAGTCTTTTCCTTTATGGCTTCAGCCTTTGGTGCTTAGAAAGTGTTTCCTACCCAAGACAGTGTTCTATTCTATTGTTATGTATTCAATTTTACTATTTAAAGTTGTAATCCGTGGAATTACTTTTGATGTCTGGAATGAGGGAGGGATCCACTTTTTCCCCTCAGTCTCTCTCACCTTCCCTCCCCTCACCTCACCTGGCGGGACCAGCAGGTCCTTGCAGGGTTATGCCCAAGCCACCCCCTCGTGGCAAAGCAAACGGGATTTGCTGGGAACCTGGACCTCAGCCTGAGTTCAAAGTGGCTCTTCTGCCCATATGCAGAAGGAGCTTTGCCAAACCCCCATCTAGCCAGAACGGCTTGTACAACTCTACCTCGTGCTGCTCTCCAGAATGGCCGGGGGCAGCTTACAGCCTATAGGTCCAAGTCCACCCTCGATTCGTTCCATCCATCCTGGAGCAAGCATTTCCAAAACCACCTATGACAACGGCATTTTTAAGTTCTAAAAATACTTTTCCTAACAAGCAGCTCCGTGATTCAGCTGTGCCGGTGGCGGTGTGGGCGGGGGCGCCGTGCCTGAGCTGGCGTGGCGGTGGGCAGGGGGCTCGTAGCTCAGGGAGGAGCCTTACTTCATCTTTTCTATTATATTTGGTCCCAGTATTTTTTCCGTGTTCCAACACACACAGTCCCCAATCCAAAAAGAAAAAAATATCTTACTTATTCCCAGCCTTGGACCTTCTGTGAGAATACAAAGATCCTCGATTTGTATCCTGGGGAAGTTACTTAATAGTGATGAAGCCCAAGGTGGCTGCGATGGAGGCAGCGCAGATGTTGGGGCCCCTTTTGTGTGTTCACTCACCCTGGTCTGCCCTGGACCGTCTGTCTCACCTCCTGCATCTACCCATCCCTACTTTAGGGAGGCTGTGCGGAGCTGGCCAGCAAGTACCCATTTCCCAGGACAGCCCCTCCGGCTACCTCCTGCTTAACCCAACCCTGATGCCCAAGTTCACACACATCTTTAGAACCTAGACTCTCTGACTTAGAGCTTGATAAACTCTCGAGCTGCAGTCCCCAACCCCTAGGCCTCGGCCTAGTACCTGTCTGTGGCCCGTTAGGAACCGGGCCTCACATCACTGCCTGAGCTCCCTCTGACCTCCCGTGCACAGAAAAATGATCTTCCATGAAGCTCAGGAACTGGGCCACACACAGCAGGAGGTGAGCAGCCAGTGAACAAATGAAGCTTCACCTGTATTTACAGCTACTCCCCATTGCTCGCATCACCACCCTCCTCCACCCTACCCCACCCCCACCCCATCCGTGCAAAACTTGTCTCCCATGAAACTGGCCCTGGTGCCAAAAAGATTGGGGACCGCAGCTTGAGAGAGTGGCTACTTGTATCCCATCCCGTCTTCTTAAAGCTGAACAGAAGGGAAAAGCTTTGGTTTTATTACCCTGTAGGACACTAACCACTTCCGTCTCTGACTTTACAGACTTAGCTCAGCATTCTTTCTTTCAATCTCTCCCATTCTCCTTTGAACCAGCTACCTGCTTCCCTCATTAATGAGTTAGGTAAATTTTTGAAACCGCTAAGTGTGAGAGGTGTGTGCTCGCGAGTGCACATACACGCACAACCACACAAGAACAGATGTTAATGCTGAGAAACAGCACAGTCTAAACCAGCGGCTCTCAGCCCTGGCTATACATTGGAATCACATAGGGAGCTCTCAAAAAATACTGGTGCCCAAGTCCCCCCTCCCAGAGATTCTAATTTAATTAGTCTGGGGAGGAGTCCATCATCTATTTTAAGAGCTCCCCAGGTAATTCTAAGGCACATCCAAGTTTGAAAAATAAATGTCTAAACCAGGAGTTCTCAGACTTTGCTGCATGTTAGAGTTACCTGGGAGCTTGTGAGAGTCCTGGGCCCAGGCATCCCTCGGCCCAGAACCTCTGGGTGTGGGCCCCAGGCCTCAGCATTTTTTAACCTCCTCAGGCAATTCCGTGAAGCCATGACCCAGCCAGTGTTCTGGACTCTGGCCCGTTCACAGCCAGCACTTCTTTCCCGAGGATGGAATGCAGAGGCTGGGGAGAGTCTTATGCCCTGAAAATATCAATGCCTGGCACAGCGTGTGCGCTCAACGAATGTTGGCTGCCCTTCTGACGTGGCCCTGGAAGAAATCCTCTGGGAAGAGTGGTTTGGGATTGCAGGGCCCTGGCCCGAGGTGTCCATAATCCCCCATAGACCACAGCTGCCTGGATGCTGGGTCACGGGAGGCAGCATTCTTGGAGTCCAGTGAGCCATGACTTTGCTTTTCCAGAGAGAGGCCCCTCAAGAGCCCATGGAGACTTGGTATCAGCCGGGCCGGGGGCACATCACGTGTCAGAGCCTACACTGCAGTCTCACTGGAAACTTCTCGGGGCTCAGGCTCCTGCCACAGAAGGAGCGAGACTGGAGAGTAGGTCACTTTTGCTTAACAAGGACCTAAAGAGTTGACTTTTCCTCCAACTTTTTATTTTGAACATTTTCAACTTTCAGAAAAATTGTAAGGGCAGCGCAATGAATACCCTTATATCCTTTACTTAGATTCACCAACACGTTGCTAAACTTACTTTCTCTTCCTCTGTGTTTGTGTATACACGCTTTTTTTTTTTTCTTTTGTGGTGCATTTGAAAGTTAGTGACAGACATTAAGACCCTTTATCCTTAAATACTTGACCTAAGAACTAGAACATTCTCCTATATAATCACAATAAAATATCACTTGCAGGAAATATAACATTGATGCAGTATATTATCTAATATAAATTCCATATTCTCATGTTCCCAGTAATATGTCAATAGCTCTTATTTTTGATCCATGTCTAATCCAGGACCACATAGTACATTTAGTTGCCATGTCTCCTTAGTCTCTTTTAATCTAGAAGAGTTCCCTAGCCTTTGTTTTTTGTTTTTGTTGTTTGTTTTGCACTCCTAATAATGGTATTGACCTTTTTAAAAACGTCAGGCCAGTTGCTCCGAAGAATGTCCCTCGATTTGGGTTTGCCTTTATTTATTTTCCAGTTCTTTGGGGTAGTGCAATTTAAATTTAAATCCAAAATAAAATGGGGTGGGGTGGAGGGGGTGAGGAGGAGAGTTCTACTGTGTGTGTCTTTTAGTTCCAGAATGCATTTAACGTGCCTATGGTTGGTGCCCACTCAGCGGGCCTCAGTTTTCCACCTGATACATGATCCAGATGCCCCTTCCGGCTCATGCCCATTCCAGCATTTTGGGAAAAACTGGTGCCTCCTTGTCTGTGTGCTGCAGAGCACCCGCCCCTTGGCATCTGTGCCGCTCTGGGAGGAGGCAGCTGGCCACAGTACTAGCTGGCTCCAGGAACGTGCCACGGGCCATGCGAGCATCTGTGCGGTACAAACTCTGGCACCTGGGCACAGCGCCAGGGGGTTCCTGCTCGTGCCTGTGGCCACATCTTCATCCTTTGTGGCCTGAGACGAGGATGTTAGAGCAGGCGTCCTTTCTCTCGTGAGAGGGCCAATCTCAGGAGAAAACTATAAAACAAGGCCAAGGACAAGAACCTTCCAGACCTTTGGGGTGATTATCTGAGACTGTGAGGAAGAGGTCTAGCCCTCGGGATGCTGCCGATGGTGCTTCTGCAAGGTACCCAGGTGCCCTGTCTGAGGGAGATCCCAGCCGCATCCAGGGCACCAGGGAGCATCCGCCTGGAGCATCAGAGTCCCTGGAAGAATTGGGGGAAGACTGTCTAACACTGAAACAAACATGGGCCATATTAACATGTGAAAGATAAGAAGGGAGACTTTTAAAATAGGTTTACTTTAGAGGCTACTCTTTCAAGCCCTACTTCTACCGTGGACCCAGGTCCACCTTCCTCTGCCGTGGGGCCCCTTTACATAAGGTATTACTATTACTGCTGTTTGCTTCTAATAAAATAAAAGCAATGTCCCCGTTTTAATAACAAAACTGGTCTTGGCTGGGCGGGAGGAAAACACAGGGAAACTCGATGCTGGGTGGCCAGGGCCAGGGGTTGGCTCTGTGGGCAGGCTCCAGGGTGACTTGATTTCACCTCCTCTCACTGCTGGCCTCAAGGAGGCTGCATCCAAGGCCCCCTTTGTCTGGGGCTGCCCTGAACTTACAGGCAGCCCTTTGATCTTCACCAGGCATCAATAATCCTCATCCAGGCTGCTCTGAATCCTGGAAGGAGCTTAGGTTTCAGTTAGGCAGGCTGACTGTGCATTTTGCTGGACCGCTTCCTGTGTGTCCATTCCAAAAGCCACCAACCTCTCTCCACTGCACCTGTGCACTCAGCTTCCCTCCTGGGTTGGTGGGCAGTGTGACCCTGCTCTGATGCAGGCCGTTTTCTCCCCAATGCCCCCCACCCTTCAGCGCTGGGTCCCAGCCCCTCTTGCCAACTCAGGCACATGCCCCGACAGAGAGAACCCTCACTTGCAGTGCCAGCACTGCGCCCCCTGCTGGACGGCTTCCACTTGCTCGTGGAGCTGATGTAATAGTGCCCACAGCTGGCCTAGCTGACTTGACCCCGCCATCCCCACTTCTCTTCCCTTTAGCATGCATTTCCTGCACACACGAGTCTGAACTCCCTCTCTCGCCCCCCTTTCTCTCTGCTACCTCTCCCAATCAGGTCTCGGCCCCTCTGTTCTGCTGAAACACTTCTCCCTGTCACCAGGAGCTTCTGACTTTCCAAGTGCAAGCATCAGTTCTCCTCCTTTCAGGTTTTTGCTGGAACTCTGGGCAGAACGTGGCACAGGCAGCCTCTCCCTCCTCCGGCGGTCCTGCTCTTAGCTCGTGGCTCCCTCCCTCCTCTCTGGCTGGACCTCCTCGGTCACTGTGCTGGCTACTCCCCCTGCGGCTCCCTGTAAATGGTGGTGGGTCTCGGGTCCAGGTCCTCGGCCTTTCTCTTCCTCACCTACCTCAGTCTCCCGGGGAGTTTGTTGGTCCCAGGGCTCTGGGCACCATTATTCTGAGGGCTCCCAAGGTAGAGTCTCCCCCCTCGACTTTGCCTTTGGCTCCAGACTTCTCTACAGAACCCTCTCCGCCCCCTGCATTTCAGACATGTTCCCAGCTGAACCCTCTGATCCTGCTCCATCCCCAAAGCCCCAGGAGTGTGCGCCCAGGCTGCCCACCTGGTGCTCAGACCAGTAATCAGCCTTTATTTCTTTCCTTCCACATCCAACCCATCGCAAGGCCTGTTGGGTTTATCTCCAAAATACGTCCTGAGCCATCCACTTCTCTCTGCCTCAGAGGCTACACCCCAGTCCCGCCAGCGCCCGACACCGTCCCCACGCCTGGTGGCCTTTCTGCGGTTCGTTCTCCGCACAGCGGCCGTAGTGTTCTTTTAAACTGTACGTCCTGCCCTGCTCTGCCTTGCTGAAGACCCTCCAGTGACCCGCCATCTTACTCAGAATAAAACCCTAAACCCGCACTCCTTACCATGACCCGCCAGCCTTCACTTTCGCCCAGATCTTTGGCCTCAACCCCTCCCATCCTCCCCACGATTCTCACTGTTCCAGCCGCACCGGCCTTTTTTCTGGTCCTCGGACTCGCCCATGTAGTCTCTGACCCAGGGCCCTGCTTCCCTCTACCTAGAACCCTCGCGCCTCACGTCTTTGCTCGGCTGCCCTCGCACTCTTCTGCCAGTTTCAGCGCAAACGTCACCTCCTCAGGGAAGCCTTCCCCGACTACCCTCTCAAGGAACCCCCTCCACGCCCTGCCTCCGTCACCCTGAGCATTTCCTTCAGTGTATACACCACTGTTTGCCACAATCTTTTAAAAAAAAGTTTTATTTTTTTATTGATAATATAATAGTACATATTTCTGGGATAGATGTGATATTTTGATACCTGTGTACAATATGGAATGATCAAATCAGGGTTGTTGGGCTATCCAGCACCTCGAACATTTATCTTTTTGTTGGAAACCTTACAATTCTTCTCTGCGGCTTATTTTGAAATATACAGTAAATCGTTAACTATCAGTCAGACAATAGAATGTATTCCTCTGTCTAACTGTACTTTGCTTGCTGCAGTCCTCCTAGTCTAGGTGTGTCCTGTCTGTCTCCCCCACTAGGTGACCAGCCCCGTGGATCCGGGACTCAGCCTGTCTCACTGCGGCACCCCAGTGCCTACACCGCGCCCGGCACGGAGAAGCTGTTGGTGCATATTTGTTGCACAAGTGGATGGATGAATGTCAGACGTGGGATGTCGACTCTGCCAGGGAGAGATGGGCCCCACCTGGGAACCTAGGAGCAGTTGGGGGACCAGCTTGCAGGATGTAAAAGTCACACCCGCCCCAGGGCCCTGGGGGCTTAGGAGCTAAAAGGAGGTGACTGGCTGCCCTGAGACGCCCCAGCTGGGCTCTCAAACTTGCATGTACATGTGAATCACTTGGGGTCTTCCGAATGCAGACTCTGGCTCGGTAGGTCTGGGTCAGCCTGAGACGCTGCATTTCTGACCAGCTCGTCAGTGTGGGTGTCACTGCTGGTGGGGGACCAGGCTAGCAGTGCTGTCCATCTTTCCCCTTAAATGCCGTGGGAAGGTGTGGAAAGAGCCAGCGGGGTCTCTTCATTGCCTCTTCTCCCCTCCTCCCTCCTTCCACCAGCAAGTGTTGTTTCTAGCAGTTGCTGTCACCTCCGCATGTGGTGAGGCCCGCTAGGTTTCTGTCTCCACGTTTCTGGTACCGTGACAGACAAGACAGATTCTCTGCCAGGAACTGTGCTCAGTCACTTGCTTCTGTCACTGCTCTGTCTTCTGTCTGCGTTTCCCTTGTTCAGACTTCCCGGGGGATGCGGTGCCGGCTGGAAGTCAGGCCCGGCTCACTGCCCCGGCGCAGGACGGGACAGCGGAGGCAGCTGGGGATTGGGACGGGTTGCCATCCACACCTGGCGGCATTACTGAGAGGTTTCCAAGCTTTGGTCTCAGGGGTGGGCAGTATAGGCCTACCTGACCAGCCCTGGGGAAGAGCATGGGCTTTGTGTCTAAGGGCCCTGGATTTGAACCTGGACCCGGTGACACCCTAGCTGGGCCACCTGAGCATAACTTCTCTGAGTCTCACTTTCTTCACTTGTAATTAGTGGCTTCCTCACAGGGTTATTGTAAAAACGAAAAGATGAGAATGCACGGAAAGCATTCAGCACAATGTCTGGAAAAGTCTAGAATTTCTCATTGCGGAATGCATAGATTGTAAGACATATCATGGTCCATATCTTTTGCCCCAAGGGTGCTGACCAGGTGCTGATAGCTAGGCCAGTGCCCCAGGCCTCCTCCCATACCTGCCTCCCGTTGACCTGCAATTCCTACACTAACTAGGAAATCTAGCCCCTGGGCATTCCCAAGCATTGAGCCCACGGCCTTTGTCAGACCATCCTCCTAGGGCAGGGATTGGTGGGATCACATGAAAACCACACCTGCTGGGCCTGAGGGGAAATGTACCAACATTGTATCAGAGAGGGAAACAGTGTTCTCCTCCTGATCATTGCTACATTTTGTTCCTGACCAGGAAGATAAAAATGGCTGAGAATGATACAAGACACAACACAGAGTCTGATTCCTAAGTTAGAAACTTTCTGTGAGCTCTGCAAAGGCAGTGGAGGTCCCAGGCTAATCTCCCCAAACTTATTTGATTAACACCCACAATGTGACTGGGCAAGAGGACTGGTCTCCCAGTTCTCTCTGGTCTCCTGACTGAACAAGTCTGTGGGGGAGGAAAAACTTTTCCTCTACCCTCTTAGGTTCAGTTTCTGGGGTCTGCAAATTAAACTGACAAAAGACAGATTAACAGGAAAAAAGACGTACAAATTGTATTGTTGTTTTTAATTGTACATTCATGGGAGCTTCACAGAAAAGTGAAAACCCAAAGAAGTTGTTAGACCTGAGGCTAAATGGCATAAAATATGCCATTTTAACAAAAGGAGATATGTTGTGGAGAACAGACAAAGGAAAAGGGTTTGGGCTCCTAGGGGCAGTAAATTGTGGGAAGGGCCCCAGATACACATCCAGTCCATTGGATTGATTCTCTTCTTCCTGGTACAGGAGAGGGGGACGCCTTTACAAATGGAAACTTGTGTCTCCTTTATAAAGGGAAATTTATGCCCTACTTTTAGGCAAATAAGGGCGGGGGCAGAAACCTCCTGCTGTGTCTGATGTTTCTCCATTGCCTTCAACTCAAAATAATCCTTATGCCAAAGAGGCACCATTTGGGGTGGCACATTCTGATCCCCTGCAAGCTCTTGTCTCAGCCCCTTCCCTAGGCTTTTGTACACGTGGGCACCTCACTCCATCTACTGGAACTAGGCCTCCTTTGACCACAGGGGGTGGGAGCTTAGCATCCTCTCTGCTCCGATAATGTGACTTTTCGAAACAACTGCCTTTGTCACACCCGGCCTGGCTCTCCTTCCTTGTGCTGTCACTTGCAACATCCTTGCTCAGACGCCTTCTCAAGGGCATTTTAACTCTAAGCTGAAAGGACCCCTGAGATGGGGGGTCAGCTCTGCCACCTTCGGAGCTGGTGCTCGAGGCGGCTGCACCTCCCTCCACCGAGAGCTGGCAGGAGCTCGGCACTGACAGGTGATAGCGGAGAAAGTCACTCACCTCAGGTCACGTTAAACCCCTATTCCTTTAGATTTTCTTCTCTCTGTCCCGGTATCAAATTCCGTGTCAGAAAGCTCTGTTTAATCTTCCTTCTTGCAAAAACCTTTTCACTGTTGTGCATTTTGTTTTTATTCCTGGGGCTCAGAGTAAGGCAACCCTAAACAGAGTATTTCTTTAACTCCCCTAAAATGGCGATCGGAAACCTTATCACCCATCTGTCATCCCTTTATTCCTTTACCCAATACATTCTTTTTAGGATTTTGTACCAGAAAAGGAGTCCTTCCTGATAAAATGATACCCTTCTTCCATCAGATGTTGAAAATCGTAACTAACCCCTTGCTTTTCCCTTTTATTATCTCAGTAGTTAGAAAACTTAGAGCTAATGAGACTGGTTAATCAACAAAATCTATCTTTCCGTTTAATTATTTACCTCCTTTTTCTATATGGTTTATTTTTGTTAGTTCAACTATGAATTGTCTTTTATTGTAAATGATTTGACAGCTGTCAGGAAAAAAGCCCAAGGAATTCTGATTTAGTAAGGAGAGACTTTACTGGAAGAGATTATTGCAAGGGGCTGGGGGTGATTGCAAGAGGGAGAAAGTGCTGCCCGTAGTGAGACCTGCAGACATGCCAGACTTAGGCAAATAGGTTTTTCTCTCTTATAGGCGGGAGTGGACAAAGCTGGAGAGAACTGCTGTGGGAGGTGAGGTGAGGGGCGTGCTCACAGGTGGAAGTCCCACCCTGAGTAGGGCTGTTCGGCAGGTGTAGTGAGCTGGCTCAGGCGGGGGTGGGCCAGAGTTCACCCAACTCGGGGAGAAGAGAAACTGAAAGTTTGGTTAACAAGCATCGGGTTCTGGTAAAGAACGGGAATTTGGAGGCCATCTGTATGCATGGGTTCCAGACTGCGCTCTCCCCAGGGGCAGGGACCAGCCTCATGGGTTGCTTTGCCCTGCCCCAGGCCTGGCCAAGTTATTGGATCCCTGTTAATTGACTGACTGACTGCGGGCCTCGCTCCTCCCAGAGGCCCAGGAACAAGTGGCCTACACTTTCCCCTCTCATGGAGTGCCCAGCTCTGGGCTGTGCTCTCACCAACCCCTTCCCTGAGGGGGTCCCAGCACCACCCTTCCCCGCCCCTCCTCCAGCCCTAACTCTGGGAAGGGTTGCCTGCTGGTGCCTTCTCCCACCCCACCCCACCCTAGGCCTGGCCTGGCACTGGCTCCCTGCCTGCTTCCTCCCCTTTCCGGGGCAGGGGCAAGGTAGTGGGAGAGTAGGAAGGCAGAGAAGGGGTCACCCCACAGCCCCCAGGGCTGACCAGAGGCCCAGAGAGAGCAGAGGCTGCAGCCCTGGGGTGGGGGCAGGGCAGGGGTCCTATTGGCAGGGCCTGAGGCTGCTGAGGTTTCCCAGGCCTCTCCTCACGCCCCCTACCCCAGCCTGGGAAAGGACCAGAGGCCCATTTGCCCTGGGGGGCTGCATAGCTTTAGAGACTCCTTGTCAGAGACATCTGGGAAACACGTGCATTGCTGGAGGATAGTCTTTTACTCCAGGAATGAAACTAAATGTCAGAGGAGCAGGTGAGGCCTGGAGTAGGGAGAGCAGCCAGGAATCCCCCTCCTCCACCCACCCCTGCCAGCCTTTGGGGCCCTGAAGGTGGCTCTGACCGGACACAGAAGGTCCTAAAACTGAAGCCCTTTGGTTTGGTGGAAGAGGCAGGTGGGACTGAGCCTGCCAGCGTGAGGCCGTGCGGGTGTCAAAAGCTGTTCTTCCTCAAGGGAGCCTGGGAAGTGCATCAAGGAAAGATGAGCCGGCTTCTGGCTGCCGGACCTCTGGGAGCCTTTTAAATGCCTGTGTGCACCTCTGGGACCCCCCAGTGGGGAGATGGAGGCAGTTTAACAACGTCCTTTGCTCTTGGAAAAACCCTCAGGTCCCAGCATCTTCGTCACATCGGTGCAGAAAGGACTGGCCCTGTGGGTAGCCCAGGGTGTGAAACATGTTTGGGGCTCAGCTGCCACTTCCTCCAGGAGGAAACAGAATGTGGCCTGTGATAAGAGCAGGCTTTGGTTGGCAGTTGTCACCCAGGAAGCCAAAGGCTTGTGGCTACACACACAGACATGTGTGTGAGTCTGGCCACTCTATTAGCCAGGGTCACTGTGCAACACAACTCCAAGGGGCACTATTCTCATTGTAGTCTATGAGAATTGTGCTGTGCACAACCTGTGCAGCTGAACATGGTAGTCCTGGTCCCAGACCTCACTCTTGGTGGCTGCCTGACTGTTGCAACAGCCTCTCTGCTGACTTCCTGTCTCTAGTCTGTTCCCTCTAGTGTTGCCTGCAACTCCCTGCCACCGCCCCAGTCCTACCCTCCTCTAAGTTCCTTCTCCTGCACAAAGCCAACTGCCAGAGTAGTCTACCTTCAGCTGTGTACGGGCCCTGGGCGTGGAGTCCTGCTTCTGAGATGGATGGGCTCTGTGATCTTCAGCAAATCACTTAACCTTTCTGGGCAACCCCACATTGTTATCACTTATCCTCATTTGTAAAATGGGGGTAAAAGGTGCATCAGGTTATAGTTTTCTCACTGGATTCAGAGCTTCAGGAGGCCAGAGGCTGTCTCTTGTTCGTCTCACGCTCTAGTACCTGGCACATACTAGGTCCTGGCGAACGTTTGTTGAATAAATGAATGCATGTCACCTTGACCAAGACCTTCCTGTAGCCCTCCTCCCCGGCTTGATTGGTTTGCTCAGGATTTACCAAACACCGCTGCCTTCCCACTGCTCCCGCCCACGCTGCTCCCTCTGCTAGAATTCCCTTCTGCTCTGTTCCTGCAGCACTGACCATCTTTGGGACAGCTCAGCTGCCACCCCAGAAGGCTTTTCTACACCCCACTCCATCAGAAGCAGCCTCCCTCCCCGACCAGCCCCTTCCCCACGGCCCGTGACGCGTCTGCCTAACGGTGTGGTTGTGCCCCAGAAGGGACCCTCTGTTGTCTCAGCAGAGGGGCAGCTATAGGGCTTCGCCCTCCTGGGCTTCCCAGAGCTGGTGTGGAGCCTGGGGCTGGGCAGGGCTCCCGACAGAGGTACACGGAGTGCCCTAGAAATTGGTAGTGGCCACGGCGTTCTCTCCTGCCTTCCTGTCACGCCCAGCCCTCTCAGGTGTTCACAAAGGGAAGAAAACCAGGTGAGGCTCGGTCCTGCCGCCTCCCCAGGAGGAGGCACATGGTGGGCTGGGACACACCAGTTTGCTGACGGGGCAGGCGGACGGCACTTCAAGGTCAGGCTTAGGGGTCCACTGCAAAGTGAGCCCTTAGGCGTGGTGGAGAAGCCAGCATGTTGGAGACGCATGCTCGATGCATTGGCTTCCTAGCCTCTCTGCTGTTGAAAAAAATAAAGTGCATTTAAAATGCTTAACCCAGGACCTGAGCTGAGGTAAACAGTTGGTCGGTGTCTGCTGTCCGCGGGAGGAGGCAGTGTAGATTCACCACTGAGAGCACGCATGGGCTTTGGGGTAAGACCTGGGTCTGGATCACGGCTCTGTGCCTTCCTGGTGAGACTTTAGGCACATTCTGTCACCTGGGTCTCAGGTTCCTTGTCTGTGAAGTGGGCAGGACCCTGGTGCACGTCTTAGCTCGCGGGGAGAGTCAGGAGATAAAGCAGAAGCCGTTGGCGTGCATTAGGATGTGTTGGAGTCTGACAGCGAGACAGTGCTAGAAATGTTAGTGGCTATAAATACTACGACTTTGCTTCTATTTTCTGGCAAAGAACCATTAATCTCTTGGACCTCTTCATTTTCTCTCTCCTTTCATGACTAGTGGTAGCAGGTGGCTTTCTCTAGGACTATTTTTTCACAAAATTGTATTTTTGTTTTTATTTTTATTTTTAGAGACAGAGTCTCACTGTGTTGGCCAGGCTGGAGTGCAGGGGACATTCACAGGCACAATAATGGCACACTACAGCCTCAAACTCCTGGACTTAAGCCATCCTCCCTCCTCGGCCTCCTGAGTAGCTGGGACTACAGGCACGTGCCACCATGCCCAGCTGCGTGTGTATTTTTTGTCATGTCACAGGAGTTACGTGGCTCGTAAGGAACAACAGTGCTGGGTCATGTGCTGAGCCACCCCCCATAGTCCCCTTATCTGTGGACCCCCACCACCCACAGCTTCCACAGACACCACCAGGACCCCCCACCGCCTAGGGACCCCCTACTCACAGCTCCCCAACAACCCCCTCACCCCCACCCATAGCTCCCCCACCGTCTTCAAAGTCCCCCCACCTGCACCCCACACACACATCCAGCCTTGCAGCCCCTCAAGGTCAGTCTGATAAACACCCTGAGGCCATTTGCCACAAAGGTGCAGTGTGCAAGGCAGGCAGGAGCCCCGCCTCACATGCAAGCTGGGTCTGGCCTTTGACTCAGACAGACACCATCTGCCGTCCACACTGCGTCTGCCCACATGCCCCTCGGCCAATCCCTGAAGTGCGCAGCTAAGAACCACCACCATGACACCAGGCACTCATCTAGCACTTTGCCGGCCACCAGGCGCTGCTCTGAGCCCTGTGTGGTCAAACAAAAATGCGTGAGTTTCCTCAGTTCAGGACTTCTCAGAGCTTTAACATGCCAGCGCCCCCGGGACTGTCAACCAGGGCGATGAGACAGTCCAGACAGACTCGGCCAGGGAGCCTTTCTTCCCCTCTGGAGCATGCTTTAGGAATATTCTAGGTCCCTGCCATTCCCGGTGTGGTCCATGTATCACCTGGGGGCCGGCATCGGAGTCTGAATTTTAACACGCCAGGTGATTCATTCACACGCTCAGTAAAGTTGGAGATGCACTTTTGCAGGTCACAGGTCTGGACTTTAGCCACATACTGGAATCACTTGGGGTGCTTTAAAAAATACTAATGCCTGGGTCTTACTCCCAAGTTCCGATTTAATTGGTCTGAAGTTTGGCCTGGTCATCGTGGGGAGGGGGTTTGAAAAGCTCCCCACGTGACTTTGATGTGCGGCCAGCTGTGCCGATGGGTGAACGTTAGATATGTCAGGAGTATCAGCTTTTAAATTTACAGGGAAGCACTTAAAGTCTTGGGACAGCCCCTGGGAGGCACAGGGAGACAAGGGACTGTCACCAGGTCACAGAGCTGGCTGGCTGCAAAGCCTGCGCCAGGACCCAAGTTCCTGACACCAGTTCCCAGGCTGGTCTCTCAGAGATGCTCCCTCCACGCTGTCTCCTTGAAAGTTCTCCTTCCCGATCCTCAGCCTCAACTCTGGTCCCCCAACAAGAGCCTTGACTCGGTTCTGATCACGAGGCCGCCTCTGCATTTACTTTGCTGGCTGCCAGCTCAGGACTCCACAAAGCGTCCCTGAAGCCAGTAAAGCTTAAGCCGTCAAAGTGGGGAGGCGTTAACATGTAACCAGGGAGCACAGTCCCATTATGTAATGAGCAGCCGCTGGGAGGAGAGCCCGGACTCCAGGCAGGCGAGGTCTGAGCCCCAGCCCTGCCACTTGGCAGCTGTGCCGCCCCACACGGCCCCTTTAGCCTCTCTGAGCCCCCATTCCCCTCCCTGTAAACTGGGCACACCAGTACGCCCCTGCTACCGGTGGACTAACGTAAAGAAGGTGACAGGAATCCCACAGTGCCCTGGCACGTGGCGGGCACTGGATCAGTGCTGGGGGTGTTGAGGGCTTTGGGCACAGATGCAGGAGGCCCAGAGTTCTCAGCCGGCCCACGCCCCTTCCGCCCCCCCCCCCCCCCCCGGGTAGCAAGAGCACCCTGCACCTCCCTCCCCCGGGCCAGAGGCCACCGGTGCATACCTTTCCCTTCCCTCCACCGGCTTCTCCCCCCGTGCCAGCCCCGCAGGTGCAGTGAGCGTTCCGTGCACGTATCTGAGTGCGGCTGCGAGGCGACCTGCGCTGTCAGTGTGGGGGACTCCCCAGCTTTCTCGGGCTGATCAAGAAGCAGAAGCTGGCCACGCCGCCCAACAGTCGGTGGCACTCTTCCCACCACGTGGGCCCACTCATGACAGAGCAGCTGTTACTGTCATAGTTGTTTTATTTTTATTCCTCCCTCTGGGAGCCCAGAATCAAAGGGAAACATCAGTACTGCTGCCTCCATACAGAAGGTGGAGGAAATAGGGGCGAGTAATGCATAGTCTCCTCTAAGCCTGAGGGCACAGTCGGTGGGGACGATTTGTTGTAACATCTTCATCTTACAGATGGGGAAACTAAGGCTGCAGGGGGCCCAGGACTTCCCCAGGGCTGGGTTTGGGCTAGACTGGAACCTGGTTCTCTGGGCTTCAGGGCTGAGGTCTTTTCCCTGCCTCCTGTGCTGTAGCCGGGAAGGAATCAAGGTCGGTGCACTGGAGTTCTCACCCTTCAGCCAGTGCGTCCATGTTAAATATAGCCTCCTGGGCCCCACTGACTGGCTCAGGATCCGGGCTGGACCTAGGAATCTGCATCCTTAGCAAGGTCCCCTGACCAAAGTTGTAGAATCACTCTACACATAGGTCCCAAGGCCCCAGGCCTGTGCTCTGGGCCTCGCTTCATCAGTCCTACATCAAAACTCACAGTTCAAGAATCCAGCCCCCACTGGGCATGGTGGCATGCCCCTGTAGTCCCAGCTACCCGGGAGGCTGAGGCAGGAGGATCATTGAGCCCAGGAGTTCTGGGCTTCAGTGAGCTATGCCGATTAGGTGTCCGCACTAAGTTCAACATCAATATGTGACCTCCCCGGAGTGGGGAACCATCAGGTTACCTAAGGAGGGGTGAACCGGCCCAGGTGGGAAATGGAGCCACTAGAGTCCAGCCTGGGCAACATATTGAGACCCTGACTCTTAAAAAAAAAAAAAAATCCCAGCCCCGGACTAATCTACTTTCATTCACAGCATCACTCATCTGGTGCACCTGACAACAGTGGACCCGGGTGAAGGGGACAGAGATGGGGTCTTGTCGTGGTTAAGCACATGCGCTCTGGACCCAGGCGGCCCAGGATCAAATCACATCTGCCACTTCTAGTTGTGTGACCTCGATGCCTTTGTTTCCTCACCTGTAGGATGAGGATGGTGATACCTCCCTCCTTATGTGCTGTGAGGATTACATGAGTTAGTATAAATAAAGTGCTTAGCTTAGTGTCTAGCACACAGCAAGTGCTATATAAATGGTAGCTATTATGATGCCATTTTACAGGCGGAGAAAGTTATTCAGAGAGAGGTTGGAACTCTGCCAAGGTTGCATATCTTCTAAGTGGCAGAGTTGGCTGGGGCTCCCACCCTTGCCCACACAGTCCCTGCCTGGGCACCTGCCGCCTTCCACTCCTACGGCAGCTGCAGCTCTGCCCGGTTGGTTTCAGACTGGAGAGAAAAGACCCTCACTCGCTCCTCCCCCCACTCGTGCACCCTTCCACGTGCTCTGGGGCGGGTAAGTTCCCCAGTCCCGTCAGCCAGGGAGGCAGAGACTCTGGAAACCACAGGACCCTGCTGAGCCACAGCAGCTCAAAGCCCCTCCTAGGGACACAAGGCCACTAGGGATGCTGCCGCCGCCAGTCTCGAAAGCTCGGTTTGTATGATGCTCATTTATACCCAATGCTTATTTCCAATTGCCGGAAGAATTTGCCCTTGGCATCTCTGCATTTTAGAGTAAGAGAATGTTTTCAAACAGCGACTCTCCACGTTCTTGGTTGTCAACAAGACCACTTTGTCGCCTGGGGAAGAAAATAGAGTTAAGGCAAGGTGTCCTTAAACCATATCTCTGCATCTGGCTTCCCCTTTCCCTACCCCACCCCATCTTCCTCTCTCTGATATAATCTCCTCTGAGTGGTCCTCATGCTAAGTTTGGTCCAGGGACACAACGGGAAGCCTGCATCCCCACTGATCGTCAGCCTTGGGATGGGCCTCGTAATACCTCTCTCCCCTCCCAGGCTGCTCTGAGGACTGAGGGACTGAGCGAGGCCATTCAGGCCTGTGGTGCTGGGCCTGGCACCCTGGCACACGCCGCCCTCCCCTCCCCCTCTCGGAGGCCTCTGGGAAGCCAGCTCCATGGCTGCTCTTTTTCTCTCCTTTGCTCCCTGCTGTGATAGAATCTGCCCCAGCTTGGGGCCCATTCTAATGAAGGTAACGGAATGCCTGGGCAGCTGACACTGGCCCTTTGCAAAACAGCAAGGGGAGGGCTGCCCTTGAGGGCCAGCCTGCCAGCTCTTGTTTGCCCAAGCCTGGTTTTAGAGAGGACTGGGCCATGCAGCCCGAAGGAGGGGCCCAGGAAGGGGAAGGGGACAGAGAACAGGTTTATTTGGGGTGAGCTACACTGGTCCATTGTGGTTTGCACTGGGTGCTTTCAGAAGCTGGAAAAGCAAACAATAGATTTGGGTCACCAGGGGGTGGTGAGGAGGAGAGGGTCAGATTTAGCAGGATTCTGAAGCCAAGTAGCTGGTCAGGGCTCTGGGCTCTGGGCTCTGGGCTCTGGACTCTTCTGATCAGAGCCTCTCTTTCCCTCCTTACCTCTGCCCCTGGCTCAGAAACCCACACAGCTTGGCCAGACACATGCCACCACTGTCCTGGGCTCCTTTGCCTAGATTTGGGAGGCCTGTGGCAAAGTAGAGAGGGCTTTGGAGACAGGCAGGCCTGCATCCAAATCCTGGCTCGGAAAGTCCTTGGGCAGGCTACTTAATCTTTCTGAGTCTCAGCATTCTCATCTGTGAAATGGGCAGAGCAATGCATACGCTGGGAGATCCAGGTTGTGTGAGGCCTGAAGCTCTTACAATGTATAGATCCTTTTTCAAGGTAAAGAATCTCAACATATCTTACTTTTGCAAATTTTACAAAACACATGACCGTGGCAGGGCCCCTCTCAAGCACATGAGGGTTCTAGAAGCTTAAGCTTTGTTAGCTTCACAGCAAATCCAGATACATACACACCTACCTGTAGGACTGCGAAGGATTGAATGAGCTGCTATTTGCTGAGCCCCTAGAACAGTGCCTGGCATGGAGTGAGGCCCTCGTAAATGTTAGCTTCCATTCTTACTGCCTCTCGGGGCTGTCGTGGCGTCAGCCGCGTGCAGAGCGCGGGCAGACGCTGTGCGCTTGGTACATTCATCCATTAGCTCATCTGATGCTTAGAGCTTCTGATGGGCCAGGTGCCGTTCTGAGCCCTGGGGTACAGATGGCCCCTCCTAAAGCTTTCAGTCTGGGAGGGGAAACCGGAAAATCAGTTAATCGCATAAATAGGCAGTTTTGAATGGAATGAAGATGCGTGCTATGAAAAAGCTAGGTGATATCTAGGGGAAAGAAAAACGAGGAAATAAATTTGACTTGGGGTATAAGGCCTCTCTGAGACATTGCAAAAGAGAAGGAAAGAATTCTTATTATCCTCATTGCTGCTTTGCTTTCAGTTTCTGCGTGAGCATCTGCAAGGCCGTCTGGCGTGGTGAGTTAATAGCGACTAAAACGATTCGAGGTCCAACTAAAATCTGAGCAAATATCATCCCATTTGATCCTCTCAGTAACGCTGAGACGAGAAAATGGGGACCCAGGCAGAAGTGGCTTTAGCGGAGCTGACGTAGGTTCTAAATGGTGGCTCCAGGATTGAAATCTCCACCTGCCTGCCTTGTAGCGCTTTCCTTTACGCCGCGTGGTGACACAGAGGCAGACTCATGACCTTCTCAGAGGTCACATGGTCACCGTGGGAGAAGCTGAGGCCCTGAGCATCGATGCTTCTGGGACCATCCCCACATCCTCTGCCTGCCGCTGTCAAAGCGGTCGTGGCCTCCCTGGGCAGCAGGGTCCCAGAACAGGCAGTCACCCAGACTCAGGAACTCCCCCATGGTCCTCGTGCACCTGTGTCCTGGGTACAGCTACACAGACCCGGCCCCTGGCCTCTGGTCTACTCACATGGCTCGTTCATTCCTGGAAGGGGGACTGATCTTCTGCTGCTTGTCACCCTGGAGGTGCTCACAGTAAGAGACACAGATGCACAGAAACCATTAAGTCAGAGGCCAGAGTTCAAAAACAAGTAGGGAAGCAGGGAAAGCCCAAGTGTCGGGCCCAAGAAACTATAGTGGGGGGAACAAGCTTATCCCTGGGCTTCCCAACAGGCCTGAAGAAGGGGGAATGGGTGATACATCGCTCTTGTGATCCAACAGAGGGAAGCAGATGCGTGACAGATGGGCGGGGGTAGGGCGCCATGGGGACAGATGCTTCTTATGCACCTACCACGTGCCTAAGGCTGGGCACTGCCAGGTGCTTGAAACCCGATACTCAGTGGGCCTCGTAACAGTCTTGTGTGGCAGGTACTTTTGTTCCCATTTCACAGATGTGAGCATTGAGGCTCAGAGAGGTAAATGAACCCATTAGGACTCTCATCCCTGAGCCTGACAGAAGTTTGTGGGAAGGGTGATTAAAGAGGAGGTAATGGCCCACATAGGAGATGGGGTTTTCTATAGAGGTTTTATTTTTTAAATCAACTTTATTATTTTTAAATACAGAAGTGTTTCATATTTCTATTAGCCCTGGTTAAAAGCAAATGTTTTAAAATCATTGTGACAGAGTATGTCTGGGAAATGGGTATTCCGGGGTCATAATATTTACTCGCGTCACCCAGTGCCAGAGTCATGATAACCATGTGCATATGTATCGAGGTCACACGCACTGAGTGCTTTAGAGACAGTACCCCATTCAAGCCTCCTGGCAACCTCGTGAGAGATACTGTGATTATCCCCATTTTACAGATAACAGAACTGAGGCTTAGCTGTCGAGCAGGTTGCCCAAGGTCACCCAGCTGGTAAGTGGCAGAGCCCAGTTTCCAAGTCAGGTCCGTTGAAGGGGAGAGAGGTGGCCATGTCCTCAGTCCTCCACTGAGCAGGCTTTGACTGGAGGTGCGAGGTGACAGTCTGGCTCCTGGTGCCAGGTGTGGAGTTGAAAGTCCCCAACTCTGTTACTGCCCAGCTGGGGAGCCTGGCGCTCAGGTTGGCAGTGAGCGCTGTGGGCTGGGCTTGGACTTGTGTCCCAAAGCAGGGAGCCTCATCAGGTGATGGAATGCCTTGGCTTAAGCCCTCAAATGCCAAGTCACGGAGCAGGAAAGGGGCCATTCACCTGAGGTCATTCCCCAGACCTTGGCTGAGCGCTGCCCTGGGGCTGGCCGGCCCGGGACACACAAAGAACCACTGTGCAGTGCCACGTGATGAATGCCCCGCTGTGCACGGTACCGGGAACCGGTGAAGGAACGGCTGGTTCTGCCCTGGGGGTCGGGCGAGCTGCAGGGAGCTGGCAGCCCAACAGCCTTGACAGCTGAGTCACGGCCATCATCATAAAAGCTTCATTCAGGGCCACTGCCAGTTGCTCAACACTCACATCAGGGGCCCCGCAGCCAGGCCAGGTCAGACCCCAGCCACGCACTCGTTGTACACGCACAGGTGGCGCACCAGGGGTGCACCTGCCCACGGAGGGCAAGGCCCCTTCTTCAAAGAACTGCGATCCAAGGGGAGAAGGCAAGACCACAAACAGGGAAATCAGCCAGTAACGCAAGTGCTTTGAAGAAATACAGCAGAGAGAAGGTGGGGGTGTTTCTCCGGGGAGGTGGCGTGAGCCAGGGTGCTGGAGCTGAGGGAGGGAGGCGCGGAAGGCAGAGCAGTGGGGAGGGGGCGATGGAAGGAAGACCCCGTGGACGTGTCTGAGGGTGCAGGGCAGGAGTCTGGGGTGTGTTTACAGTCACAGAGGCCAGGGAGGGCCTTCAGTTGGGAGCGACAAGACCTGCTTGGTGTCTTAAAGAGATCCCCGGGGCAGCAGGAAGACCAGTCAGGTGGCTGCGTTTGTCCAGGGAAGTGAAGGGTGGTGGCAGGTGGCGGGAGGCGGTTGGCTGGGCCAGAGCTGACAGGACTTGCTGCTGTGGGTGGAGGAGAGTCACCAGGAGCTATTCCAAGGTTGTCACCTGGGCCCCTGGGTGGATGTCGGTGCCGTTTGCTGAGTGGGCTGGGGGTGGGGGTGGGGGCAGACTGAGGGAGGCGGCGGGTTTGGAGGGAAATTGAACATTTCGGTTGTGGACGTGTTGACTCGAGGTGCCACCGGACATTCAGCTGAAGTTGTCCACACGCTGCCATGCGGGTCCACATCCCCTTTAGGCCTGAGGCCCTCGTCCTCCACCCGCCAGCAGTGTTGGCCACAGCAGACCCTCCCCGGGGGCTAAGGGGATGCCTTGCCCGAGATTACAGACACTTCCTGGGGCTGGTCCATGTGGGGACACAGGGTTTTGCCCCCTTGCCTCTTTCCGGGACAGCTCTGAAGGGCCCTCCGGGCCGAGGCCCACTGCAGCTGCAGCGCGGTCCAGCCCTCCGCCCCACCCCCCAGTCCTTCGCGCCCTCACAGGCCGGGCCCCAAGACCCTCCCCAGCCAGCTGCCTCCACAGCAAGTGGGTGCAGCGGCCAGGAGCTCAGTGAGGAGGTCTAGGCTGGGCATAAGAATGGGGAAGGCACCGGCGTTTGGAGGACTGCAAAGCCTCAAGTTAGATGACACCCCCTCCCCCGGCCCTGGCAGAGAAGAGGAGGAGAAGACTGAGGCACAGGGCACAGCAACCTTGACAGCCAAGGACCAGCCTCAGAGACCGAGGACTCACTGCGGGGAGGCAGGAGAGAGCAGACAGTGAGGACCCATGGCACTCTAGTTAACTGTTTTCAACTGCTGTGTGTTTAGTTAGGGAGGGATTTTTGAAGCTGGGGCATAATCTGGTAAGGAGATGAATGAGTAGAGAAGGAGAAATGGATGCAGAAGGTGCCATGGGGGGACTGCAGGAGCAGAGGACCTTCGAGGGGGTGGGGCCAGGGCCCAGACAGACTGTCTGTGAATCAACGCATGTATCAGGAGGAATGGCTGTGCAGGTGGGCGTGCAGACCTGGCAGGGGACAGGAGGCAGCTCTCTTCTGGTCACTTCTGCTAAACGGCACGTGAGCAGCGGGAAGCAGTGCTGGAGATGGGAGGACGAGAAGAGAGGAGAACCAGCTCGGCCGGCAGGTCTCCCAGCTGGCAAAGGGCACAGGTGCGAGTCAAACCCAGCTCTGGGCTTCATTAGATGCAAAAAGCACAAGGAAAGGCATTCCAAGCAGAGAGAACAGCAGAGCTGTCAAGATGTGCTATGTCCATCAAGTAATAGCAGTAACAATAAAAATATTTCTTGAACTCTCGCTATGCCAAGTATTCATCACGCACTGTCATTTAACGACCCTTCCCTCACCCCTCAATAACCCTGTAACACAGATACAATTGATCGTTATTTGCACGTTCTGTATTTGCAGATTTGCCTGCTTGCGAAAATTGGTTCGTAACCCCCAAATCAACACGTACACGGTGCATTCACGGTCATTTGCAAACATGCTCGGGGTGGCGAGAATTTGAGTGGTCCAACACGCACGTTCCCAGCTGAGGTCAAACAAGGCCACACACTGCCTTCTTGTTTCAGCTCTCCTGTTGTGAACAGGTCTCTCTTCAGTGCCACGTTTTCTGCATTTTTGTGCTTTTTGTTGGTGATTTCACTCTCAAGCGCTGTCTAGTGTTTCTAAGTGGAAGGAGGCTGTGACGTGCCTTCTGGAGAAAATATCGGTGCTAGATAAGCTCAGGCGTGAGTTAGAGTGTGAGTTCAACGTTAATGGGTCAACATATATTAAAAAAGATGCTATCAAACAGAGATTTGCTCATGACGACGTTGAGTATTGATGCGTCGATGAAAGTGTTGTGATCAGAGGTTCACGAGAATCAAAACCTCTGTTTCCCCTGGGAGCAGCTGTTCGGTATTCACTGATTCATTGCCTGCGGGGACTTTGTAGAACATAACTGCTGCAAACAATGGGAATCCACTGTAGTGTTATTAAGTCTATTTTTCAAGTAAGAGACTGAGGCTAAGACCAGGCAAACTACGGGTAGTAAGTAGCAGGGGTGGGGCTTAAACCGGGGCTTGCCAGGGGGCTTCACCCCAGGAATGTGGCCTTGTGATCCAGTGGGGACAGCAGGGGACCTGGCCTGGAAGAAAGGCTTCTTTTTTAGGGCACCGTGGGCTCCGGGCCTCTCTGGTTTCTACCTGCACACAGCAGCTCCTTCAGCCTGCCTGGGCTGCGGCCGCCAAGGTGGGGCCGGGCTGTGGTTTTCCCCTAAGTGGGAGGAACACTGGCTCAGTGTCCTGGGCCGGGAGCCTTTGGTTTTCCTTTGCGGAGCCCAGCCCTGGAAGGGAAGCCACAGAGGAGGTATGTGTGCCGGAGAAAGGAGCCCATCCCATCAGCTGCTGCGGCCTCCTGTTTATTCAGGGGATGACTTGGGCGGGCCAAGAGAGCCTCCCCCAGGCCCGGGCTGCCCGACTGCCCTCTCCGGGGCCCCACTGTGTTCTCTGCAGCACGGAGCCTGCAGCCCTACTTCTGGTTTGTTGTGGTCTGGGGTGTGTTTTCATTGCAGCATCACTGAGATAATGTAGGAGACAACTGTGTTTGCTTTCAAAGTGAAATTAGAAGTTCTTCCGTATGTGTCCTTCTGACCCAAAAAAGCTGTAAAGTTGTCATTGTCTACCACCATCCTTGTCTAAAAGTTGTTCTTCTCTCAAGAGGGAGCTAAATCCCTGAGATTAATGACCGCCACCTTGGAATGTCCCTTGTGGGTGGCCCAGTGGTGGGCTGAGAACAGGGCGGCAGGGAGCACCCACACGACTGTGAGGAGGGGCAGTCACTCTGGTGAGGGGTCTCAAGGCTTCAGGAGCCCTGGTGGAGAGCAGCTCTGGGCGGGTATTTGGGGGTGAGCCAGCAGAGAACGCAGCCTGAGTGCTCAGCTGGGAGGCCAGGGAGGGAGCGTGGGCTTGGAGGGAAGCTGGGTGTGAGGGCCCCATAACCCTCCTTAACCCATCAGATATAGACGAGAAACCCCGGCTGGGAGGACACGAAGCTCTAGGGGCGGCCGAGGCAGCATCTGGAGCCTAGCTGTTCGGGGGCAGGGCCTCTCTGGTGAGGTCACACCCCCAGCACCCACAGGTGTGTGCACGTGCTAATGAGCCGGAGGGCACCAGCTGACGGCACAGCCCTGGGTGTCCAGAGGAGCTGCGTGGAACAGAGCAGCACTCTGGTGTCAGAGACGCCTGGACAGGCGGCCGGCAGCTCCGGGGCAGGGCTGCGTCTTGTGCGTCTGTATCTCCAGGTGGCCAGCACGGCGCCTCGCCTGCGGTTTCCGCTCCGTGAATGCCGTTTGAGTCAATGAAACGTGACGGGATGCATGGTCTTGGTTCCGCGGTGGTTACTTTGGGGAAGGTTCTTTACGAATCTGCGCGTCTCTTTTTTCATAGTATAATGGTTAGGTGCGTGGTCTCTGGAGCCGGGCTGCCCGGGTTCGAGTGTTGCCCCTCCACTTACCAGCTTCATGTCCTTGAGTAACCTCTCAGCCTCAGCTTCCCATCTATGAAATGGGGATAGCACCTGCCAATAGGGCTGTCAGAAGGATCACATGAGTTCGGAGCCTGTGTATATTAAGTGCTATGTAGGCATTTGCTATTAATATCTTTAAAATGGAGATAATAACGTCTGCCTTCTGTGTGTGTCGGGAGCCTGGTACATTGTTTTCCCAAGTGTGTTCCTCACACCGCTGAGTCCCTGTGGTGCTAGATAAGACAGGTCCCGTCCAGACCCCAGCAGCCCTGGGTTAGAAGCTAGGCAGGTTTCTCTCCTGCCGAGGTGCTCTGTGACATCTCCAAGGGGCACTAAAGAATTTTTCCTGCTAATTTGATCACAGAGCACTTTGTCACTTTCAGAGTGGGATGAGAGTCCCATAAAACATATCTTTGGAAGCAATAAATATTGCTTCCCTCCCTCTGCCCCTAGAGCCCTGGCCTCAGCCTGCTTATCTCGTTTGGTGCTCCCAGGGAGATGCCAGGATGCATCTCCCTGGGCTTGGAACTGGGACAGAAGGCAGCGGCCAAGTCTATACCAGGTAGTAGCCAGTCCTCAGTTCTAACCCAGCAGGTGGGACAGGCAGGCCGTCATCACACCCACGAGGCCAGGACACTCGCCTGGTGGTATCGCAGAGGTGTATGTGGGCCAATCGCAGAGGCCTGGCGTGGGCTGCAACTGATTAATACATTGACAAGCCAGACAGTGAATGGCTGATTCCCAAGCATGATGAAGAGGAGCATGAGGCCCTTAATTGCTCATGCTCTGTTATCACCCTCATTAATTAGTTTCTGTTGCTTCCAGTTGCTGTCAATGAGCTGGTTGTGTAATAAGAGAGGCAACAGGGGAGTCCTGAACACTGGCCAGCAGGTCTGGGTGTAAATCTTGACTCTACTATACTAGCCATGTCACTTAACCCTCTGGGGCCTCAGTTTCCTCATCTGTAATATGGGCACAGTAACATCTACCCTACAGGACTGCTGAATTAAAATAAATGAGAAGAAACGAAGTGGCTGGCACATAGTAGACCTTCAATAATTGGTAGCTGTTATTAACAATAAGCTGCAGGGAAATGATCGCTCTTTGGTTTCAGGGCCCCAGTCCAAGGCTCCTGTTAGGCAGAGGGGTGTCTCTTCAGAGCTAAGATCTTGTATGTTCTGGGAATAGGGCAGCTAGACTTTGAAAAAGGCCCCTCTCATACCCTTGTTTCTCTCCCTTCGAGTGCCCATCTCGGGAACTTCAGAAAAGGCTCCTGCTAATTCACAGCCAAGCAGGCCCTCAGCTCTCCACTGTCTGGGTGTGAGTGACCCTCTGTCCTCTTCAGGGCCTCAGACGTTCCCCAAGTGACTACTGTGTGCCAGACAGGTTAGGACCTGGAGTCCAAAGACACCAGGCTGTGGATCCTCAGGAATTGTGCTATGGTAGGGGGACCTGACAGAAGACCAATCCTGACAATCCAGTGTGTTCCTCACGGCAACAGGACTTGTGTTTGAGGCATGGAGATCATGAATCCGAGGAACAATTTATTCTCACTGGAGGAGACAGGAAGGCTTTACCTGGGAAATCACACCTGAGTTTTGAAGAATGCGTAGGAGTTTGCCTAGCAGACAGGTGGCAAAAAGTTTTATACTAAAACAGCATACCTACCTAGTCTACTCCCAGCCGTCTCCCCTTGCTGGGGTCAGTGGGATCCTTCTGCCACTAGCAAGCTTTGTGACTGTGGGTAAGTTATTTCTTCTCTCTAGGCCTCAGTTTCCCATTTGTAAAATGGGATCCCATCCAACTTTAATGCACTGATCGCACATCTGTCTAGGCTTGGGCACTAGTTTCTGAAATGTCCTTCTGTTTGTGAAACACTTTCCAAAAGTCTTTGACATTTTCTCTTTGAATGTACATCCCAGCCTTACAGAGTTGGTCGCACTGTCTCCATTTGACTGAGGAGGAAACTGAGGCTCTGTGCGGTGAAGGGACTCGTCCTTTGCCAGGACGTGGACAGGCCACGAATCCGGGGCTTCTGTCCACTGTTCCACAGAACCTCCTACTCGCCCCACAGTCCCTGGGCGGTTGCCCGTAAAGGACCCTTGACAGGTTACTTGCCTTGCCCAGGCGCTTGTCAGACATTATTGCTGCCAGTCAGGGAGGAGGAGGAATCAGGTCTGTGCCGGGGTGCCAGGCCTCTGCCCCAAAGAAACAGCCTACGGGAAAGAGGCAGGCAGGGGGGCCCTGGAGGGACAGGAGGTCAAGTGAAAACTCTTTTGGCCAGAGAGCAGGATAAAGTCCCGGATGTGAGCAGGTGCATCCTTTCCCGAAGCAAAAATCAGTGCCTGATCCATGGCGAAAATAGTCCCCTGCCCCCAAATCTCTCCATCCCTCACCCTGCTTTTCCTGCATAGCACATACCGTGTGTGTCATTTATTTGTTCATCGTCTGACTTCTCCCACTGGCTAGATCGTCAGCTCCCTGAGAATCGACTGAGACTTTATTGCTCAAAGCTGTCTCTCCGCCACCTGTGACAGGGTCTGGCACTGAGATCTTCATTAACTGCTCGCGAATGAACAAGTGAACAGACGAAGCCCTCGCCTGTGATCATGCCAACACCTGCTGAGGCCAGCAAGCCCTTAGCAAAGCGGTTCCCAAACTTCGCTGCCTTGGAATCACCTGAGGATCTTTCAGAACTGCTAATCCCTGGCTTCCACTCCAGCGTTTGGATTAAGGTGCTATCCAGTGCTGAGTCAAGGGTACGACTCCAGCATTGACATTTTTGAGGTTCCTCAAGTGATTCTAATGTGCAGCGCAGTTTGGGAACCACCGCTTTCAAGGGTCGTCCACTCCTGAAAAGCGTTTAGTTGAGTTCATGGTGAATCAGAGACATGGGCTGTGGTACCCGGGCTGGGACCTCTGCGCTGCCTGAGTCTGGGAGGAGGTGGGGTGGGGGCAGTGGGGCGTCCGAGGGGGAGGAGAGCTGTTTATGCTGTCATGGGTTTGTGGTCACCTGACATCGCCCAGAGTGAAGGAAGTTCTTGCTCCCCGCCCTCACCCAACCCAGTCAGAAGGAGACCTGGCTCGCTTCCTCCCCCGCTGCCGCCTCTTCCTTTCAGATGATTGAGTGAGTCAGAGGAGATGTTTGCCAGGGAGGAAACATGGGTTTTCTCACCATTTTTCCCCTCTCACTGGGTTTGAATGAGTAAGAAAACCCATTGTTCATGTGTGCTCAGGTTGACAGAAATAGAGCTTGGTGCCTCTGAAGACTCCGCCTGGGTTCCAGAGTCAGTGAGACCTGGTCCCGCCCCGTCTGCACAGCGTCCAGCCCAGCCCCAGGGGCCCCACTGCTGACGGCACCCCAAGGGCAGTCACCACACCGGGGTGTTTGCCAAGGGAAAGGGGTCCTCATTTCCAGGGCGCACACCTGGGTCCAGGGCTAGCACGGGGTTGCAGAACCGGAAGAAACCTGAAGATGTGCCGTCCAACGCACAGCCTTCCCGGGAGGAGTCCGAGGCCCAGAAGGCTGAGGAGAGCTGAGAACCCAGGCCTCCTGCATCCTCTCAGGGTTTGGTGGGAGGAGGCAGAGGAGAGCGTGGTCGTGGATACTCTTCTTCCCAGGAAAACACCGGCCCAGTGCAGGGCCCAGACACATCCCTGCTGGAGACCCCCAGCCTAGGGGTCTCCTATGTTTTCTAAGTGGGAGATTGGGAACGACTTTGCCTCAGGGCTGAGAGGCCTTTGCAGTTCCAGAGTCCTGCCTGCTTGCTTAGCTCCTGTAAGTGTCCCTCTCCTAAGCCACTGTTTGGAAACATTGAATTTACCACCTTGGATCAAAAGCTGAGATTTAACGGTCGCAGTTGACACTTTCTGAGTGTGGAGTCGAGGGACCTCTAAAGAGAGAGGTGAGAGACAAGGGTTTGTGGCAGAGTCCTAGCCAGCTACTGGGAGGGCTTTTTGGTACAACTGACCCTTGAACAGCACAGGTTCGAACGTCAAGGGTCCACTTATACGTGGATGTTTTTTAACCAAACACAGAAGATTGGAAATACAGTATTCATGGGATATGAAACCTGCATATGCAGAGGTTTCCCTATGTGGGCAATGAGTGGTTCTACTACACCAGTGATTTTAAACATTTTTAAAACCATGGAACTCTTTGCTCACGTGAAATTGCATGCGGAAGACTACATGTAAAGCAGATGGAAGTGGAGATACATTCATTGTTCCCCTGGAGAAACTCTTCCCTTTTGCAGGGTCTCCACAGAACCCTGAGCATTCCAAGGAACTCAGTTTGAGAACTACTGAGTCAGAGTTTTTTGTTGTTGTTGTTTAGCTGTGATACTATTTGTGTCAGCTGATCTCTGTTTGTTCACTCCACTAACACTGGTTGGCATCAGTTGCTTGGCTAATCTCAACACTAGGTAATGTTCAGAAGGGCTCTTTCCCCACTAAAATTATCATGATACCATATATGCTTAGCCTGTCCTTCCCTAGGGCCCCAACATGTACAAAATGTTGTCTCTTTACACCATCTAATGTTGAGCTAATGCTGCATGGTGGCAGCAAAAAATAAAAATAAAAAGGAAAAAAACTAGACATAGGTAGATGGCAGCGTGGTACAGTGAGAACTTGCTATTCTCTTCTCACCTGGATCACGCAGATGATCCACACCTGTCAGTTTCGGGCGGCCGTGACTCCTGCTTGTCCACATTTTATCTGCTTCTGTCTGGCTTTGGCATCCAGCATCATGGGAGTGTCCCCACATCAACAATGGGAGAGTCAGTTCCATGACATAAAAAGAATCAGAGCGACTTGCCATCTGAAAATTACTCCTGGATACGTACTCTGGAAAATTCTCTGGGAGAGGATCTTCGTTTTCAATGAGATTGTTCCTTCTCCTGAAAAGGCAAGTCAGATCCCTTAGGAAACTCAGGGCTGGGCAAACAAGGTAAAGTCTCATCCCCATCGGTAAAGCGCAGTGAGGGAAGCAGGAAGGAGAGGGCCCTGCCGCGGCAGCCAGGAGCCTGAATTTCAGTCCCTGCTTGGCTGCCATCTTACCGTGCGGCTTTGGGGGAGTTCCAGGCCTCAGTGAGCCCTCTCTAAGCCTCAGTCTTCCCATTCATAAAATGGAGAAGAGGGGAGTTCATGAGTTGCTTATCCAGAGTCTTCCTAGCTTAAATAGTTTGATTTCATGATCTAAAACAGCTAAGGGACCAGAGTGGCTAACTTAAGACCCTCCCTTCCCCCAGCCTCACAGGTGGGGCCGTGCTCAGAAGGCAGGACTGTGTTGCCCATTAACTCGCTCTTGGCCCCCACCGGAACCACGGACACCAAGTCCTAACCTGGGCTGGAGCCCTCCGTTCCCATATTCCATCCAATCCTGCCCCTCAAACAGTCGCCATCCCCGCCCACGCCCAACTAGCACTGCTTCCCTGGACCCTGCTGGAGGTGTCAGGCCTTTTCCTAAAGTCGGTGTCCTCACTTTCCCCACAGGCTGCTCCAGGTTCTAATCTCAGCTCTGCTCCTCCTAGCCTCTTGCCGTGAGCGTAATTGGTGGTGGCTGCTGTTCATTGACTACCTGCTATGTGCCAGGCTCTGCTGCATGTATTTTATGGGTCCTGATTATTCTGATCATCACAGTAATCCTAAAATACATACTACTATTATCTCTAATTTACAGATGAGGAAACTGTGGCCATGGAAATTAGACTTTCCTGGGGTCATTTAGCTACAAAGTGGTGAAACCAAGTTATGGCCCTTGGCGCCAGCAGCCATGCACATAACCACTGAGCCAGGCGGGGGCTCGTTAATGCCGCTCGTAGCATCTATGGACTGTTGCCATCGAGCACCTGCAACACAGTAGACCTTGTACTACACACTTTCTCACTTCATTTAAACCTCACAACTGAAAGAGGAAAGATCTTATTTCCATTTCACAGAGGTGGAAACTGAGGTTCCAAAAGAACAAATGACTCCCCTATCGTAAGTACAACTGGGCCGGCTTCAAACCCAGGAGTGTTGGCTTGATCTTAGCCAAAAGGCTGAGAAGCGATCCCCCAGGAGTGTTCAGTGCATCTGTGGCCTTCCTTTGTCACGCTGCATTTTAGGACAAATACCTGAAGATGCTTCCTACCCACTACCTTTGGGAAAAATGAAGAGGGACCCACTAGCCCAACCCCTTCCACAGAGCTCTTGAGAATGTTGTTTGGGCTGCCCCTAGTGGGGCAGGAAGGGGCTTGACAGGTCTGGCCTTTTCCTCTGATCTTCGCTGGGTCACAGCCAGGACCCAGAGAAGGAATGGTCATCTTAGGTTTCTGCTTGCAGGGCTGGGCACAAACAGTGACGAGAAACAGTTTGGCCTCTGCACATGGAAGCCTGAACTGCACGGCATAAGTTCAGGGGAGACTGCCAGGCGCGCAGTTCCCACCTCCCCTCCATGGCTCCAGCTCCTTGCTCACGCAGCCCCATTTTGGACAGTGCTCCTCAGTTCTGGGAGCCCCAGTGGGCTGCTCTGCCTTAGAGACAGGCCATGGTCAGCAGAGGGACGGCGGGGAATTAACTGGAAGGAGAGATACTGGGGAGGAGGCAGCTGAGAGCAAACAGAGAAGCGGGCAGAGACACACCTGGCTGCCCCCCTGGTCCCACCACTTGTTGGCCAGTGAGGACTCAGGGAAGGCAAAGGTAGCTTCCAGCCAATTAGGAAGGTAAATCCGCTCCCCTGGAGTCACACGATGCTACATCGAGTCAAAGAGAAACCACATGTGTGGTATTTGCTGATTTCTATTCATCACATTTCTGCCTTTTTAAAAGTCCAGAGCATGGAGAAGAGTGATGGAGCGAGGGGGCACATTTTTGACATAAGCAATATTTACTAGGATTCCACAGAAGGGGCCCTTCTCTTTTGTTCTTTGGTTCTTGTTGCCCCTTGTTCTTTGTGTTCCTGGGCTGGTTATAAAGATAGCTTTGACTTTTCATGAAAAGACTGGAAAAGTTTTGGGTGGGATTCAGGATGAAGATCAAGGTAGGACCCACCAGACTCAGGCTGGTGGTGGTGATGTGGCGGTGTGTGTTACGGGACCTTGGCAGGTCTTAGTTTGGGTACGCAAATGTGAGCCGGGGAGCGCTGGCCGGAATCTCGCAGTGCGGTGACAACAGTGAGTGGCGTGGGATGGGCAGGCGACGACAGCGCCCACCTGGCAGGAGCGCGAGCTTGCACACTCCGCCTGCTCCAATCCCGGGCCCGGGCCGCACTAACTTCGGGTGCAGCGACTGCGGCGCGGGCTCGGGCGGGCCCCGGCGAGCTCCACCTCCCAGGCGCGCCCGGGTCGCCTGAGCCCGCCCCACGGCGGCGCGGCCATTGGTCGGCGCCGCCTCGGCCACCTGCCCCTACCTTGGGGGCGGGGTTACCTGGGCCCCGCCCCGCTGCTCGGGTTCCCAGGCTGTGCTCCCTCCTCCTCCTCCTCCGGCCCCGCCCCGGCGCGAGGCCCCGCCCCCCGCGTCCCCGAGCCCGGGCGCCTTGTGATGTCACCGCAGCTTTGATACAAAGAGCCCCTATGGCCCACGCGGGTCTCCCGGCAACGGGCGGGGGCGGGGCCGCCCCCTTCAGCGGGAGCCGAACCGAGTGCGGCGCGGCTGGGGTACTGTTCCCTGTGCTCTCGGGGCTGCCCGCCGAGTCCCTGCGTGTCCGCTGTCCCGCGCCCAGCGGCGTCCGCTCCTCAGCAGTGCACCGACCAGCGGCCGGACCGGGGATGCACACCCCGCCGGCTCCCGGGAGCCAGGTAAGCGGCCGCCGAGGGGCTCGGGCTCTTGGGGCCCCGGCGACGCGCACCTGGCCCAGCCGGGCTCCGGGGCTAGGGAAGTTGGTGGAGCGCGGAACTTAGCCCGCCCCGCCCCGGGAGTGTCCGTCCCCTCGGCCTCGGCCGGGAGGTCGGGTTACCTGCCTGGCTCGCTCGGCCACCGAGGAGAGGCCGCTGCCCCGAGCGCTCGGCCCGGCCCCCTGCCCGCGCCCAGGTGCGAGGGCGGCCGCGCTCTCTGGCGAAGTTTCAAGAAGTGTTTCAGGAGGGCCTAGGGGGCTTGAAAGGGGGCTCGTTTGTCCGGACACCTCCCCTCCCCTGCCCGGCCCCGCGTCCCGCCTCCGCCCCCCGCGCCCTGCCCGCCTGTCTCTGCGGGACCGGTGCTGCCGCCGCGCTCTACCCTCGGCTCGGCCGGTCCCCACGGGGCCTGTGGCGGCGGAGTTTTTCCGTAGCTCCTGGCGGCTGCGCAGAGCCTGTTTCCCGGCTTCCCTCGTCCCTCCGGGGACTCCCCGGGGCCAGAAGAGACGGCCAGCCTAGTTGAGGGTTTGGGGATGAGGCCTGCCCCTTCCCCGCCTAGATATTGCTGTGGCCGGAGGTGTGCCAGCGGGTCCGCCGGTAGTAGTTGCTGTTGACACAGCCGCTCTCTGCGCCGGGACAAGTGTTTCGCGGTCCTGCCTGGCGCAGCCTCGGAGGAGCCTTGTCTGTGCCCTGGGCACAGCCCTATTCCTTGTCATCCGTGCAAACCCTCCGGTATCATCTCTTCCCCGTTTCCCTCCTTTCTCTCCCCGCTCTCCCCCAGAGGGCTGGAAATGACACATCACTGCCCTGAGAGGTACGCAGGTTTTCCTTGACTGACTTATTTATAGCCTCCTTCTCAAAGAAGTGTGAGGGCTCTGGGTTCCTGTCTCTGCACTCAGCCCGCTCATCTTGGAGTGGCAAACCCGTGGGCTGGCTCCTGGTGATGACCAAAGCTCTGCCCTGCCTTGGAGAGCAGGAGGCAGGTGGGCTCTGGCTCTGGGAAGCAGTGGGATGTCGCATCCTCTGAGACATCCCCAGGTGAAAGATGGTTACAGTGATTGCGAGTTAGGGAAGAAAATGGAATCTCAAAGGTGGGGGCATGGGGAGTGGTACCAATAGCGTGCCGCCAGACCTCTGCAGTGGGATCTCTCTTTCCCCCACTGTGCTCCCCACCCCCGTCTAACCCAGCCTTGGTGGAGTGCCTGTGTGGCTGCCATTGACTTGGGGTCTCATCCAGATGCTGGCACCCTGGCCCAAACCTTACCCTGCACATCTGGCATTCACGGGCTGTTGACTGTGTACCCAGAGAATACTAACATGGAGACTTCCCTGCCCTCAAAGTGTTTGCAGGCTGTAGGGAGACTTTGAATACTCAGGTCTAATCACCCTGCCCAACTCTCCTGAGCACTTGGGAACACCAATTGGGGTTGTCTTTGAGGTTCCTGTGACCTCGCAGTGGAATGTGTGGCCTGGAGGCTTGAGGGAAGCCCTTCACTGTGGCGAGCAGTACAGCTTGGGCAATACCTAGTGGAGAGCAGCTTTGGAATTTTTGGGACCCTGGGCTTAGGTGAAACGGGTGGGGTTAACGACTGAGGCCAGCTGGGAGATAAGACTGGGCCGGAGGGGAGGGGTGTGATTAGCTGCCAGGTGAGCAGGCTGAGAGACTGACCTTTGCCCCAAGGGAGAGCTGTAGGAGAGACTGCCTGGAACCTGTCCTAGGAAAGGACTTTTAGCCAAGTGAGGGAAGAAAAGCTGAAGAAATTAGAGAGCTCAGAAGGTTCTAAGCCATCTCCTTCAGGGTTCCTGCTCTGAAGCAGCACTGGGCTGCAGCTTCGGACATTTCACCAGCCCCTCCCTCAAACATGCCGGCGCCTTCCCCTGCAGGTAGGACTAGCTGTCCCAGACCCAGGGCTTGCTCTTGGGCTGTTCACCAGGGGCCCTCACAACTTACCTCTTTCATTCCCACCCTGCAGATAGCTAGAAACTTATTTTCCTGGGCTGACTGTCCCTCCTCTGGGCAGCCTCTTATGCCAGGGGGTTTTTCACTACTGATTCTACTTTGAGGGGGCTTCACAATTTCACTTTGTTGCTGTTTTTGAGACAGAGTCTTGCTCCGTTGCCCGGAGTAGAGTGCAGTGGTGTCATCGTAGCTCACTGCAACCTCAAACTCCTGGGCTCAAGCGATCATCCTGCCTTAGCCTCCCCAGTAGCTGGGACTACAGGCACAGACCATAGATGTCTGGCTAATTTTTGTATTTTTAGTAGAGACGGGGTCTCGCTATTGCTCAGCCTGATCTTGAACTCCTGAGCTCAAGCAATCCTCCCACCTTGGCCTCCCAAAGTGCTAGGATTACGGGCATGAGCCACTGTACCTGGCCAATTTCCTTTTCTATATTTTAGGTGTGGGTAAGGAGGAGGGAGGATGGGAGAGTCTCCCAATCAAATAGCAGGTGAGCAGTTCCCAGAAGGCAGGCATCTCAGGGATGGGAAAGGGACTGCCTGGCAGAGGGTGCCCATCCCGCCTTCTGGCCCTGTGCTGTCTTCTGACACTAGATTCATTGCATTTGAAAAGGAAACATCTTTATGTTGTCCACCTGCTGCCTGGGTTTAGCAGTGGGGTACAGTGCCCCAGCCTTGCCTTGCATGCAGGACCCCTGGAGTGACCTCCATCTTCCTCTGGATCAGCTCTGCCTGCTCTTGACTTGGTAACTGGGTGTTTATGGCATCAAATCACTGGCCTCACAAACGAGGACCATTCAGTTCTCACAGCTGGATTGTTGGGTAGTCCTGTCCATGGTCAGCTGGGCACAAGACAGCCATGCTGATTTGGCAGGCGACACTATCTGGTGCCTTACTGGACATTGTGTGATCTTAGCTACTGGGTGGTACCGCAGGCTCCTCCATCAGGTGGCATGTCAAGGCGCAGAGCCTTCCCCGTTTCTGTTTGTCCAGCCCCCAGCACCTTGCCTGGCATAGGGCAAGCGCTGCCTAATTCATTCATTCAGTAAATCCTTGGGTATCTAATTTATACCAGATTCCGTGCTGGGCCTTGGAGATATAGCAGTGAACCAAATGGGCAAGAACCCTGCCTTTAAGGGGCACAGGGTGGTAGTGAGGTGGACAAACCAGTAAAACATGCAACATGCAAGATGAGCAAGAGGGAAAGCAGGGCAGCAGTGCTGGGTTTGGGGGCTTTTAAGTGGGTTGTCAGGGGAGTCCTCACTGAGAAAGTGACATCTGGACAAAGGAGGTACAGGCAAGGGGAACAGCAACTGCGAGGGCCCTGAGGCAGGGCCGTGGCTGGCATGGTATTTCCATGGAACTGCAGGTGATTGGAGAGCAGGCGGGGGGCGGAGGGGTTCCTGACACAGCCAAACAACAGCTGAGAACCCCAGGAGGATAAGAGGGGACTAATGGTACGGTGGAGACCAGGAACCCACAGGCGCACATTGCCTGTCACTGCGCTCTCCGGACCCTTAGAGGGGATTTGGGCATCATGGCATTTCTGGAGAAGAGGCATCCATGGCCACTGCTGCCGGGTCTTCCCTGCCCTCGGCTTGGGTCGGGTGGAGTATGGGAACAGTTCTTGCCAGATTATGTTGTTTCCACTACACAGATCAAACCAGCAAAAGGCGTACTGGTGGTGTGCACATAGCTGTGTCTTGCAGCAGTCAGAACCCTGTTTGAAGCTTATCTGCCTGTTCCTACGGGTCAGGTCCTATCGGGTGGGGGCAAATCCAGCTCTCGGCAGCCTGTACTTACCCAATCATGCCGGCCTGCCCTGCCCTGCTCTGTTTCCTCATCTCTTTCCTGATCTTCGTGGACTCCTTGACCTCCCTTAGCCCCAGAGCACCCAGGCCTCCCTCTGCACTCCTTCTGCCCGTGGGCAGTTAGCACTGTTCTGTGCTGTGGTCTCTTAACCAGAGAGGACCCCAGAGAGGCACTCACACACCTGGGCAGTAGCTTTCGGTTTGATCTCTGTCCAGCGTAGGCCCCCAAAGCATTCGTGCATGTGTGCGCACACGTGTATGTTTATGTGTGTGCACCACAGACATTCAGGTAGGGCATCACCCATCCATCCACCCTCCCGCTGTGGGGTGCAGGCTGAGTGTTAGCAGTGCCTCCCGAGTTCCCGGTGGGTGAGACTTTACTGGGGCAAGTTTGTGGCCACCTCTCCTGGCCAGCACATGGTCCCCTGGGAGGATCTGCTAGATTCGAGCCTGACCACAGTTCCAAGCAGTGTGATCTGGGGCCCACACCAGGTGGCACGCTGTGGAGAGTGTGACCCTAAAAGCCTGGGCAGCACCTTTGTTGACTGTTTTCATTTGGAGCTGTCATTTTCTCATGCCGAGTGCCTGACTACACATGACAGTCGCTACCCAAATGTTTGAAGCTTCATCCTAACACTGTTAATTAAAGGGAATTGGGCATTGGCCAGTTTACGTGGGCCGCCTTCAAAGCCACGTGGCCTCCAGGGCGACGGCCTTGCTCAGAGGGGTCCCGAGTGGCTTAAGGAGCTGAGCCCGTCACAAAAGTATTTATGACCAAGAGTTCAGATTCTCAGAACTTTCCTGAGCACCCAGAGAGCCTACTGGTCACTTCTTCACTTTTTCCAGGGAGCTGGGGAGGGGGTGAGGGCTGGAGGAGAAAGCAGGCAGCCAGGAATGCGTGCCTCCAGGGATGGCCTCGTGAAGGTCAGAGGAGGCGGCTGCGGTGGTCCGAGCCTGTGTGTGCCGGTGACCTCCAGCCCCAGCTCTGTCTGGCAGGCCGGCACTAGGAATGCCAACATTTCTAACCCCTCTTCTCGACTTCCTTTTAGAAATGGGAAGTTGTCCAACTGTTGGTCGTATTTGTAATTGATTCAACCTGCTTCATCTTCCCAGACAAGTGGGTTCTTTCCCAACAATGTAAACATTACTCAGATGAAAACAAAGCTTTGTGGAAGTTGTTGTTAATATCTGTGGCTCTGCTCATGGGAGCCTTTCTCTTTTAAGGTACCAAAAAGAGGAAGGCCTAACAGAACTGGAGTGTGGGGGAGTGGGCGGGAGCACGCACGCTCGCTCTGGAATCATCTTTGGTCACCCCCACCCTCCTCTGCGCTCGGCAAGCCTGATACCGTAAAAGGGGAGCCCACGTTTCAAGTAGCCGGTGCTGTCTGCAGTGGACTTGGGATAAAGAGCTGGGGGGTGTCTGCTTTTTGCACCAGACTTAAGTTTGCCTCTTAGGAGAGGAGACAGGGTAGGAACATGCCTCTCCTCCCTGCTCCCTGGTTTGCAAACGTAGGTGCCTGCATCCCATCCTGTCACCCAATGCTCCTTCCCTTAAGGTAGGGAAAAAATATCTTGGAGTCTAGAGCCTGGCTCTGCTGCTTGCTAGTGGTAGAACTTTGGACAAGGTACCTCACCTTTCTGAGCCTCAGTTTCTCCATCTGTAGAAGGGGGTTGATAATACTATCTGCCTCATAAGGCGATGGTGAAAATGAAATGAGCCACTGTGATTTAAAATGCCTAGAAAAGGTTCTGACTCTTTCCTGGTTAGCACTCAGAGATGATTAGGTAGTTAGGGTAGTATAGTGCCCAAGAGCCTGGACTCTGGAGTCAGTGTCTGGGTTCAAATCCTGGCTCCGCCACTTGCTATTAGTGGAATCTTAGGCAAGTTATTTAGCTTCTCTGTGCCTCAGTTTCCTCATCGGTACAATGAGGATGATGCTAGTGCCTCCCCAACAAGGCTGTTATGTGGCTCAAATATGTAAATGTATGAAAAGTGCTTAAAACAGTGCCTGGCTTATGAGTGAGCTGTTACTTTACTCCTGCAGGCTTCTACTGGTTTGATTCTTGTGACCGATAACCTTAGCGTCTAACAGGATTTCTTGCGGGTGAGTGTCAGTGCTGAAACAGGAAGGCGGCAGGGGAGAAACCCCACCACCTGAGGGCCTTTGCAGCAGCAGCACAACTCTGCCTCCTCAGCTTCTGTGTTTTTAAATAAAGCCATTTGGGCTCTGCGGATGCAGACTCTGGGGCCTGAGCGCAGTGACTGGCCCCCGCATGGCGATCTGTGAATGAGATGCAAAGCGTCTTCCCAGGTGCCAGCCTTCTCCCTGGGCTCATTGTGGGGCTGCCCGCTCTGCCAGGCTGTGGCCAGTCTCCCAAGGGGAGAGCAGCACTCCACACCTCTGCCCACCTGTCCTTTACCTCCAGCCGGGGCCTGCCTGTCCGTCCACCTGTGCCCAGCTGGAAAAGCCGGCTTGGAGCAGTGCTGCCCATCGGCCACTGCCAGGCCGCAGCATCTGCCTCGTCAAAGCACTGCGGCTCTGGCTGCCCCGGGAGATCTGGAGGGGGGCCAAAAAGAAAGGTGCAGATCGTGCCGCCGCCTGGCCACACTAGATGACTGCCCTTGGTAGTTTTCCAAGGAGCAAACCTCCCTGCTCATCCAGCATGGCTGCTCAGAGGTCTGCAGCTCCATTGAGGCAAAGCTGGCCGGGCCAGGCTGGCCTGGCCGGTTGGATGGGCAGCCTCCACTGGACAGCCTCTGCCTGCTGATGTTAAGTAACCTTGAATTGTCGGCCTCCTGGCTAAATGCGGGTTCTTGTTGACAAGGCAGGTCTGGCCAGCACATTTTTGTGAGATTATCTGCACGATTACATCAGTGGTTAGCAAAGAAGGATCTTGCAGCAGCAGGTGTGAATGCGTGTGTGTGCGCGCATGTGCATGGAGTTGTTTACTGCCCTTCATTGCACACACAGTCTAAGGAATGTGACCGAATCCTCACTCCCCATTTGTACTCACACTGTATTTCATGGAGTCTAAGACACACTCTTTTTTTCCTTCCTTTTAACATCTTCAATTGGTGTGTCTTATACATTTGCAGCTGTGTTATAATTTAATTGACAGTGCCGTTTTCTTTGTGTACTTAAAATAATTGTGCATCTTAAAATCACGGGTGTTTTGGGTTTAATGAAACATAGAAACTAGGAAACCTCTGGAGAACTTACAGAATTTGCTCAGTTTCTTCAAGGAAGAGGGTAGAGCCACCTTGTAAAAATGGTTGCAGGATTAAAAGAGGGGACACTGTGATATGGCTCAAGGGAACAAGCTTGGACACTGGGCAGACTGCGCTGAGATTCCAGCTTTATGGCCTGCCAGCTGTGTGACCTTCGGAAAGTAGAGCAGCCTCTCTGAGACTCAGGTTCTTCCCCCACCACATGTGAATCGTGGCTTCACAGTCATCGTGACTGTTGTAAGGCACCTTTCCCTGTTTCTCTCTTGCTGTGTATCATCTAAGGGCACACTGCCCCATTCTGTCTGGGTTAAGGAAGGAAGTGGGTTAAAGAAGTGGGTTGAGGGAGTGGGTCACTGGCCTTCCCAAGGTAGCAGAGGTCTTCTTCACTCAGTTCATAATCATTGGACAGCCTTCTTCTTTCCTTCCCTCATCCTCCCACGTTGCCTAAGTTTTCGTTTTCACATATGTTTCCTTTTAGCAATTTTCTTTCAAATCTCTCTCTTCTCCCTTTCTGTAAAATCTTCCCACATGTAGCCTCTTGGGAGCTCCCTGTGGTAGGAGAGGGGAGGAGGGCTCTGCCCTGCAGCCCGGATGGCACAGACTCTGCCGCCCAGTGTGCAGTACTGCGACCTTCAGCTCAAGTGGAGTTCCAGTGCCACCAGCCTTGCCAGCTCCTGTTTCTCCACTCCAACGCTGAGTGCTGCCCACTGGTGCTGGGCGGCACATGTAGGGGTGCAGGCGGCGAGGCTGTGCAGGGTCTGGCCAGAGCAGTGTGGAGGGTCAGGCGTAGGCTGCTTGCTGAGGTCGGAGCAGGGGTGGGGGAGGAGGGAGCCCGAGTTTCAAGCATGGGGAGACAGCCACATGGGTTTGTCTAGCTGACAGTGGGCCACCCAGCCGGGGCTCAGCGGGAGCTGCTGGCTGGGGCTGGAGGGAGACTGTGAGCGCAGGTGGTGGTTTTGAACCTTGTTTTCCCCAGAGGTCTGCTTTCTGCCCCTTTCGCTCTCAAGATGCGGGTGAAAGCCAGCAGCCCGGCTGCCTCAATTCATGTACAGCACCAGGGATTCGAAGCTCCCCCGTTGGCGAGGTGGTGTTTATGCCCCTGTGCATAAGAAACAGTCTGTGCCAAGCGTTGCGGGTGCTAAAGGTGGACAGGAGCTTGGAGGTCGAGGGGGCCGTAGCAGGAACTGGGGCTGAGACCCGCTGGAAAGGGCTTTGCTGCTGGTCTGAGGAGCCAGGACCTGGTGCAACTGGGGAGCCCATGGCATCTTTGAGGCTGTTCCTGATGGACTCCCCTGGGGGCCTCCACCCTCTGAGCTCAAAGCTATGCTTCTCAGACTTAATGGCTTCTCACCTGCCCCACTGCGGGAGAGCCCGGGGAGGGACCTGAGCTGCCTCAGCCTGCCCTGGCCCAGGGCCCCTAAGCTGAGTTCTGGCCAGCGGTGCTTGGGTGACACCCCCACCCCCACCCTGGGGCAAGACAGCAGCTCCTGGAACACATGGCCTGGGTAGTTGAGCCCGGCAGAGGCCACAGGACAGAGGGACACCCAAACTGAGCCTGCCGGGAAGACCCCTGGGGCTCCGGGCCGATAGGAGGTACTGGAAGGTGGGGAGGGAGAGAGTCACACTACCAGATCCTGACCTGCCCGCTCCAGGATGGCAGGTCAAATGGAGCCTCGGCGTTGGCTGCGGGAAAACACTGGCATCTGCGTGGCTTTGCAAGGCCCGAGGGCCTGTGGGGCAGAGAAGGGGTGGGATAGATACCTGGCTTTAGACCGTGGGTCAGCTCCATCCAGGTGTGTGCTCCTTGAAGCAGACGGTGGCCTCTCTCTGGGGAGTCCCATGTCACCTCTTTTAAGGACACTCCCCAGAAGGAATGCTGCCTGGCCCACCTGGCCAGAGCCACTGCTTTCCTGTCCCAAGCCTTCACTTTGAGTCTTTAAGTTCCTCTCATCACGACGATAAAAATATGGAGCCCCCAAAACAAGCCCCACAGACTCTTGGCTGTGTGAGTAATTAAGCCCTCACTTCAAACAGCCACATCTTTAAAAGCTATAATTTGTAGCCCAAAATAGCTGCTTATTCCAAGAACCAGGAGAGCCCTTGACGTGCTCCCCTTTCAACTTGTAGCCCGTTAATTCGCTTTCGACGTTTGAGTGGCCCAGACACCTGGCCCATGGTTTTCTCAGGACAGCCGGGGCTGTGGCGGCTGTGTGAGAACCGGAGCTTCCGGCGGGTGCCCGGGAAATCTTTTCCGAGAATTTAGGTGGGTTGATTGAGGTTGGGGGGCTCCTGATGCAGGTCTAGGTGGCCGTAACTTTGTATGTGACTCCGAAGCGGGGAGAGAACGAGAAATTACAGTGTAACTTCAGGGGGAAGTGGATTAAACTCTGGACACCGTTTCCTCATCCGTAAGGAGGAGACACATTTACTTGCAGGGATTTTAGGGAAGAAAATGAGACCACCCCTGCAAAGCACAGAGCAGACGCCAGCCCCATGGTAGGTGCTCTGGCATGTTAGCTTCCTCCTCTTCCTCCTAGTGGGGCTCCGCCAGCCCCTTGATGCAGATGAGGAGACCTCACTGTGGGTTTAGGTAGGTGGATGGGGGGACTCAGAGCTACCAGGAAATGCCTCCGTCGACCTGCAGCTTCTCCCTGGGCTGGCATGCCTGGAATTCCTGGGGCTGGCTGCTGGGTTTGTTTTCCAGATGTGGAAGCAATTTAAGTTCTGTTTTCATAATCCCCAACAGTTTGCCTCTGAAGTCCACATTCTCATTTGAAAATCAAGGCCTTTGGCTCTATTTGTGGGGCAGGGTGTAGGCTAGATAGCCTCTTTGAGTCTTTTTTGTTCAGTAAGTGTGTTCACTGGGACACTCAGGTCTGGGACCCAGGGCTTTGTTGGGACAGTCACGCCCCATCCAGGGCTTGGTGCGAAGGTGGATTCTCACCCTCTGTGGGTTTTCCTTGGAGATAGTTACTTGGCTGAATTCAGCTGTACCTTCAGTCACCATCACCAGCCCTGGATGGCCATGGGTGTCAGGGGTGAGGCTTGGGTTCCAGCCATGTCATAGGGAGGCTTGTGTCCTAGGCAAGCAGGGTGCCCACGTGTCCCAGGAGCAGTAGGGGCCCTCTTTCCCACACTGGCCACGACAGAGGGAAGAAATCTGCTCTGGATTTCAAGTAGCCAGAAATACTGTCTGACATGGAGAAACCGGTAATATCTTGCTCAGTTACGAGCTCTTCCGGCCACAGCGGCAGCCTGAGCTGGGATTAAAGGCTCCGTGTGTGAGGGCCTGTGGTTCCAGGGCTAACTGCTGGTTTCTTCTCTTGTAAGCCAATCACTATGTAGGTAAACGAACTTTTACATTTGTCTTATAACTACCCTAAATACAATTCTGGGCAAAGAAAAATTGCCTCTGCAATTCCAATGTCTCTGAACTGCACATATACTTTTCTTTAAAATTAAAATACAGTACCTGTACAATTGAGAGAACACAAGAAAATGGAAGTAATTTACTTAGATTGGTTTATACTAGTGTTTACAAAACATCATCCTGATGACCATAGATTCACCAAGCTTTGGTTTCAGCAAAATATAGTTTCTTAAGAAACAGTACTGTATCATACTGATCATGAAAGAGAATTCAACATTTTTTGTCTTTTGAGGACAGACCAAAAATAAATAAATAAGTAAATCCCAAGTCTCTTGATTAGGTTTTATAGATCCAATATAGATGATCCTTGACTTATGACAGGTTTATATCCTAATATATAGGATCCATCTATATTGGGTCCTAAGAAACCCATCATATGTTCAATATTATAAGTCAAAAATGCATTTAATGCACCTCACCTGCCAAACGGAGCCCACCTTAAATGTGCCCAGAACACTTACTTTAGCCTGCAGTTGGGCAAAATCATCTCACACAGAGTGTGTTTTATGATAAAGTATTGAATAGCCCACGTAATTTATATTAAATACTGTACTGAAAATGAGAAACGAAACAATTGTATGGGTACTCTTGAAGTACGGTTTCTACAGAACACATATAGCTTTCACACCATCACACAGTTGAAAAATCATTGTCAAACCATCGTAAATCAGGTACCACCTATAGTTTTCACTGGAGGTTAAACTGAATTGACATTTTAAAAATTCGCTTTTATTATCAGGGTGGGAAGGTGGACAAAAAGCCAGACCGAGTTTGGGTGGGAGTTTCCATGTAGCTTCTTAGGGTGGGAGAAGGAAAGTATATTGGTTTGCTAGGGCTGCCATAACCAGGTAGCACAGACTGGGCGGCTTAAACAACTGGAATGGATTTCGTCCCAATTCTGGAGGGTAAAGTCTGAGATCAGGGTGCCAACAGGGTTGGTTGCTTCTGAGGCCTCTCTCCACAGCCATCTTCTCCCTGTGTCTTCATGTGGTGTACAGCCATTACATCCTCCCTTTGAAATAGGCCAGGACGGTTGTCTTGTGGAAGGTCCCACATACTTTTGTTTATCTAATTATTTTCCCTCTGATGACATGTAACCTGTTCCTCTAGCCTCTGTTTTCCCATTTAGTAGAAATTAGATGCTAAGTCTTGCTTAGAACTGAATTAAATATTTTGTTTGACCAATCATGGTGGCTCATGCCTGTGATCCCAGCTAATTGGTAGGCTGAGGCAAGAGGATCACCTGAGCCCAGGAGCGTAAGACCAGCCTGGGTAACATGGTGAGACCTCGTCTCTACAAAATAAAATAAAATAAAAACAATAAATTAGCTGGACATGACGGTGTGCGCCTATAGTCCCAGCTGCTCGGGAGGCTGAGGCAGGAGGATTGCTTGAGCCTAAGGAGTTGGAGGCTTCAGTGAGCTAGGTTGATACCACAGCACAGTCTAGCCCAGACAACAAAGTGAGACCCTGTCTCAAAAAAAAAAAAAAGAGTTAGATCCTGTGGCTTGATTAGAACCAAGTAAAATATTTTGCTTGATGGGCACAGTGGCTCACACCTGTAATCCCAGCTACTTGAAGGCTGAGATGAGAGGATCTTTTGAGGCCAGAAGTTCAAGACCAGCCTGGGCAACATAGCTTGACCTTGTCTGTAAAACATCAAATAAAATTTAGAAAGATGAATCATGGTACTTCCTTTGAATGTCATGAAGATATCATAAAGAAAAATAATAAAAAGACTACAGCATAGCTGATGCTGTGTACCTCACGTTGTATCACGTCAGGAGGCCAATATCTGATTCTTCCCAATTTGTGATGCTAAATTTGATCACTGCATCAAAAGGACAATAGCCTGTTTTCTCCATGGTAGAGGTATGTAGGGGTTTTTGTTGTTTTGGTGTAATCCATAGGGTGAGTCTTTGGTACTTTGCAAGTATCCAATTTCTCATCAACTTTTAATCTAATGGTTTTATTTTATAGTTGTTGGGTACAGTGTTCTCTATGTCTCAGTCAAGTTTGTGTTATTCTCTCTAATTCTCTTGTTTGCTTGTTCCATCGGTTACTGAGAGAGGTGAAATAGAATCCCCAACTTTTGGTTCTGTTAAATTTTGCTTTATATATTTTGAAACTATTATTATGTGCATAAACATGGAGGAGTGTTACATCTTGTTAAATTGATCCCTCATGATTTTTAAATGTCCCTCTATCTCTTGCTGTAAAGTCTACTTCATCTGATATTATCAATAAAAGAGTCTCACCAACTTTCTTTTGGTTGGTGTTTGGATGATCTATCTTGTTTTCATTCTTTTACTTTTGGCCTGTTTTCTACTGTTTAAATTGTGTCTCTTGTAAATGGCATGTGGTGATTTTGTTTCTGGGGTTTTTTTTTTGTTGTTGGCAATATTTGCCTTTTAATAGGATTGTTTACTCCATTTTCATTTAATGTATTACTGATATGGTTGAGTTGTTATTTGCTTTTTATTTGTCCCATTTAATCTTTAAGTTCTACTATTTTTAATTGACACAAAATTGCATATCTTTATGGAGTGCAGTGTGATGTTTCCATACATGGCCACATTGTGGAATGATCAAACGAGGGAAATTAGTCTATCCATTACCTCAAACGCTTGTCCTTTCTTTGTGCTAAGAATGTTCAAAATTTCTTCACTAGTTTGAAATATATAATACATTTTTGTTAACTACAGTAATCCTACTGTGCAGTAGAATACCGGGATTTATTCTTCTAACTAACTTTGTACCTGTTACCCAGCCTTTCCCTAGCCCCACCCAACCCCCAACCTCTGGTAACCGTCGTCTTACTCTCTACTTCTGTGAGATCAACTTGTTTAGATTCCACATGTGAGTGAGATCATATGGCATTTGTTGTTCTGTGCCTGGCTCCTTTCACTTAACATCATCTAGGTTCATTCATGTCATCACAAGTGACAGGATTTCATTTTTATGGCTGAATGATACCCCATTGTGTGTGTGTGTGTGTGTGTGTGTGTATGTACACATATATACACACACACGCACATTTTCTTTATCCATTCATCCCTCGATGGACACTTAAGCTGATTCCATACCTTAGCTATTGCGAATAGTGCTACAATAAACATAGGGTACAGACATGTCTTTGACATACTAATCTCATTTCCTTTAGGTAGATCCAGTAGTGGGATGTTGGATCATATGGCAGTTTGATTTTTAATTTTGAGGGGAAGCTCCCTACTGTCGTCCATAGTGGCTATACTAATTTACATTCCCACCAACAGTGTATAAGAGTTCTGCCTCTCCCACATGCTCACAAGTATTCGTTATTTTTGGTAATAGTCATTCCAGCCGGGTTGAGGTGAACACCTCGTGATTTTGATTTGCATTTTCCTGACGATTAGTGATGAGGAACACTTTTTCATATGCCTATTGGCCATTTATATATCTTCTTTTGAGAAATGTCTATTCAGATTTTTTGCCCATTGTATAATCAGAATATTTGATCTTTTTTGCTAGTGAGTTGAGTTCCTTATACATTCTGGATAGTAACGCCCTATCTGATCTTTGGTCCTCTTTTCTTCTTTGGGTTTTCTCCTCTATTAGATTTTTAGTAATATGTTTTTATTTTCGTTTTTCAACTGCTAAATTTTGACGTGCTCGTGTGTTACTGGAACAGAAGTGGCACACGGTGGGGACAGAGGGGTGAGGTGGACGGCCCGGCTGTGGCGGTGTTCCAGTGGTCACACTGGGGTCCAGGTTCTGGCCTGTAGCCTAATGAGCTTGAAAACCAGATCTCACCAGCCCTCCCCACACCCCTATTACTTGGGTCCGTGCATGCCCACAGATTGTCTCTAGGTAGACGTGCAGAGCCAGAGTTCCAGCTGATCCCTTTGCAGTGGGCAGTGCCTCTGCAGCAGGCTCGGGCAGCCCTTCTCTCCCTCTCGTCAGCAGGCTCCTGGGAGTGGGTGGGGAGGCGAACTTGAACACAGGGGCCGAGGTTTGGATGGACACAAAATGATCTCCAGCTCTGGCTGAAGCTGAGCCAGGCCCCACAGCCTTCGGGGCAGGCTGGACGTGCCGGTCGGCCAGACACAGCAGCTCTGGCCGGCGCCTGGGGGGATGCTGCCGGGGTCTGCCTTGGACCCTCCCTTTCTGTGCTTCCTGGAAGCCCACTCACTCCAGCCCCTCACTGAGGACTTGCTCTGTCTTTAGATCCCTCATGCTTCCAGTCCCTCCACTCTGCCACCCTTCAGGAAATTTGCCCATCTCCGCTTTGAGTTTAGCTCCTAGGAGCCTATGTGACACCTCTCATTTCTGGGTTTTGCTGGGAGCTGTGGCTCGTCCTGTCCGCTGCTCTGCCACTGTCTCAGCAGCAGCGTGTGTGTTGGGGCGAGGGTGTGAGATTGGGGAGAGAGCTCAAGAGTTGTGATGAAAACACTGACAAAAAGGCAGCGTGGGCTTCACCGCCCGTCCCGCCGTGGTGTGGCGTGTGCAGCGGCAAAGCTCGTTGTCTGCCCGCCTTTGCTTGACGTAAATGGCACGGGAGTTCTTGAGAAACACAAGCACGGCTTTCTCTGCTGTTCAGCACCAGCCTGAAGTTCCACAGCCAGCGGGTGCCAGATCCGGGACTCAGCCACACTGCCCCAGAGCCTCGGGCTCCCCATCCTTTAAATGGGTGATTTAGTATCTCCCTGCAGAGGCTGATGTGAGCCTCAGAGCCTGCTTATTTTCCACTTGAGACGAATGAGCACCTGGGGAAACACGAATTGTCACTATGGTCCCCGTCCCGGGACCCGCGGGTCTCCACCTGTGGAGGAGAGTGCAGTAGTTACGGCGTCTGCTCTAAGCTCTGCTCCTAGACCCCCCAGGATAGGCAGGAGCGATGGACCCAGGTGAGGGGGGGATCTTGCACTCCTGGTGACACCCTTTCTGTGGCGAGCTTCAGGAGGTGGAGCCTGGAGCCCCTGGCTGGGAGGAGAGAGCCTGGGAGGGAGGTTGGCTAGGAGCAGGGCATCGGCCCCTTTCCCTTGGCTACCCTCAGGCCTCTGATCTGGCCCTAGGGACAGGAACACGGCATTGGGTCGTGTCGTCCCAACCTGCGTAGGACGCTCTGGGCCGGGAGCTCTCATCTCACAGTATGTGGTCAGTCCCCAGGACTATAACATGGGATAAACCCTGGTGGCTTGGTGACCTGCTGCTCCTGCGCTTGCCCTTGGCTTCGTGGGGATGAACCGAGGCCTTGCGTCTGAGCTGAGGTTCCTTGTGTTCAGAAGGCAGGGCTGAGGCCCCAGCCTCCCTCTGTGGGCGCTTAATCCCCCTTTGGTCCCACCTTGCCGCTTGACTGGCACCTGGGTCGTCAGCCGCTGCTATGAATTCAGCTGCCCACCTGCAGAGCCAGGCCTGACTTCAGAGCCAGGGTTGGTGGCCCCGCAGGAGTTAGTTAGAGCCTGGGGTGGCTCACTACTCTCTGCCACCACCATCTTTCTATGACAACAGCAGCCGAGCCATGGTGGGGCATAGGGGGTCCAGCCAGTTTATTCCATCTCTTCTCTGGGGGCATCAGCACCCCGAGTTCTCTTGCCAAATGAACCTTCTGCCACCTGTGGAAAGACCCGGGGAGACCCTGCCCCTGGCCATCTCTGCTCCTGGGCTGTCGGCCAGCCGGGGTGTGCTGAGGGACTTCTTTGTGGGGTTGAGCTCGGCAGCCGCCAGGCCCCTCCCCACCAGGGCTTGGTTTGTGTCCACCCCGCCACCACACGCACCTTCCCAGCAGCGGCGTTCCACGTGTGCCTGCTGGTGCCGCGCTGCGAGGGGAGCTGGGGTGTGCCCGTCAGGCTATTTTTACCAGCCTCGTCCCCACAGAGCTGTTTCTGGCTTGGAGCTATTGCCTTGGGAGTGGAGCCGTTGCCAGGGCTGGGGGTGGATGAGCTAGAGCCTCGGAGCTTCCTGTACTCCCTTCCCCAGGCAGCATGTCGTCTTAACACTTATTAAAGGGTGTAATTAACATGCAGGATGACCTTCAGAGAGAGTGGGCGGCAGATGCCCTGGTAGGGAGAAAAGAGGCAGTGAGGCTGGGAGGGCAGCCCTGGAACTCACAGACGTCTGGCTTCCCGCAGCTGCACCTACCCAGTCTCCAGCCCCGTGTGGCACCCGGGTAGAGCGCGAGGGCCCCAGGGGCTGGGTGGAGGCCAGGCAGCACCCTGGTTGTCTTCTTTCAACATGATGGTGACAATAATGCATCAGTTTTCCTGAGCACTTTCTGTGTGTGCTAAGACTGTAAAGTGCTTAGAACATAAACCAGCCTACTTCATTTTAATCATAGTTAACTCCATTTAATAGGTGGGGAAACTGAGGCACCCAGAAGTTCCGTAAACCTAAGGCCACAGGGCTTGGTGAGTGGTGGAGCCGGGACTCCCCCTCTTCTTCGCCTTGTTTTTAGCATCCTCGAGGTGCAAGGCATTGACCTAGATCTCTTACCACGATCCTGCCAGGTAGATGCTCCCATCCCTGTTTCTAGATGAGGCTCAGAAATTAAGCAGCGTATCCAGTGGTCACACAGCCGGGCAGTGACCACACCAGGGCTAGTGCCCAGGCCCCGGGGTCCTGTGGCTGGGCTCTTCCCAGCTCACTGTCCCTCAGCGCAACCCATACCCGTTCATCACCCACACGTGCTCCCTCGATGCTAACCAGTGGGGTTCAGGTATGGAAATCCCCACGGCTACCGATTTAGGGTCCTCCCTCTTGCAGGGAGTGTGGAAATGTGGTCTCTTGGTGTCAGTACTGGGGTGTGCGACTGTGAGAGGCTCCCCGCAGGGGGTGGTGGGGGCGAGAGAGGACCAGACGCAGCTGTCCAGTTTGGGCCCCACCGCACCGCGGAGACCACGGACAGTGGGGCATTGTTGGCCACTCCCAGGCTTGGACGGCCCCCCACGTGTATTGATACTTGGCCTTTTCAGCAGCCCGAATTCAGCCCTTGCCAACTTCCTACAGAGGAAGGGTGACTCGGGGCCTGCTGGCGGGTGAACACAGCCCGCAAGGCTGGGGGGCCCCAGGCAGGCTGTGCGCCTCCAGGTTCCCACTTCAGCCGCAGCCAGCTCTATCCAGCCCCAGCTGGAGACGGGGCGGAAAAGTGGAGGTGGGGACGTGGCAGCGGGTGCGGGCCTGCCCTACCCTGCCAGAGCCGCTGGCTGCGTCCTATTTTCCCAGCTCTCTCCAGAAACCCCTGGCCTCGGGTAATCCCCCAGGCCCGGCCTCTCTGAGGAGGGAGGGATCCCTTCTGGCTGTCTAGGACCTTGCTGGCCGACCAACAGGGGACCCACGCGCTGTAGGTACAGCTCAGCCTCTGGTGCTGGAGTATGTTTGTTGTCACATATGGCCCTTAGAGTGGCCTCTGAGGTAGAGGTGACTGTCCCCATTCTGCAGGTGGGGACCCGGGGCTCTGAGAGGTGGTCACTTGCCCAAGGTCACACAGCTAGTGAGTGGCAGGCCAGCGGGGACTGAAACCCAGTCTGCCAGCCTCACCAGCCCCACCCACAGGGGCCTTCTGGGGTTTGTGGAGGGACACACTGCATCTCCTCTGTCTCCCTCCACCCCAGGACCCCTCTGCAGGGTGGAAGGAACAGGGCTGGGATGGTCTGGACGTGACCAGCCAAGCCTGTGTGGCCCACGGCGGCTGGCCCTGTGCCCCAGGGGGCTGTGTGCTCAGGGCTAGTCCTGAGTCCCGAGGGACAGAGCCCTGGAGAGTCAGACTGTACCACACACATGCCCAGTGCTGCCTCCTGAGGACACCGTCCCTTTCGTCAAGGACCTGAAAAGACCAGACGCAGCCTTTCTGTGCAAACCCTGAGGAGGCTGCATTAAGCTCCAGGCCTGGACACGTCCCTGATACTAGGGTCGCTGGATGGTGACTGGATGGTCTGGCATGGACGTCTTTTTCACACACCAGGGAGCGGGCAGGACATGGAAGTTCTGAGGGGCAGAGTCTCGGAGCTGCCCTGGGCACAGACCTTGCTTGTGGACACCTGGCTGCCTGGAAACACGAGCTCTTGGGAGGCCCCTTCCCCGTTCCCTGATCCGGCCAGGCCTCCAGAGCAGCCCGGGTCCAGCACTGGACGTCCTCGCACACCCGAGACGGAGAGCACTGCTGCGGTGTGGCCGGGGGCGAGTAGGCAGCTCTATGGGCCCCCCAGTGTCCTCTCCCCAACCTCCTCACAAGCATACAAGACTGGAGCTCCATGTGGCCCTGGCTGGAGGGTGACGCACAGCCTCAGGAGGCCGTGTCCACAGGCCACCTAGAAACCCTGTGTGAGGACAATATTTTTATTATGGACAAGTTCTCTCCCTTTCCCTCTGCTGCTTTATCTGAGGAACATAAAAGAGGGAAGCTGGCTCTTAAGGGTTCTAATACGACTTACTCTGAGTTCTTCCAGCCAGATGGCTCAAGGGTGTGATAAGAGGCCACTTTCTGGCACCTTCTGGCACCTTCCAGTGACTGCCTCTCTCTGCCCCCCATCCCCAGCAGTTCCACCCAGACCTTTCCCTAGAGCAGGGCCAGGGACTGCGGCCCTCAGCGGGGAGCGCAGGTGACCTGGGCAGATGTCACCACTCAGCTCTCAGGTCAGGCACAAACCAGTACCATCCCAGGCTAACCAAGGTGTGTGTACAGTCACTTTCTTATAGCTGTCTTTATACTATTTGAATTGAGGGAGGAAACTACTAGAAATGGTTTTGAAATTACAATTAAAATTCCCTTGCCTTGGTAAACAATTGTGAGTTGAATGAAAAGGTGTTAATGTAAGGAGCAGCTGATTTTGAGAGAAGAAGCTGGAACGAGTGTGTGTATGTAGTGAGGGGCGGGTGAGGGGCCCTGGGTTGTGCGTGTCAGAGCCTGGCTTCAGGTCTCAGCAGGGCCCTCTGTGAGTTGGGTGGTTTCCTCGCAGCTGCCCTCCCGCTCTGGGCCTCATCCTCCCAGGTGTCCTGAGTCTGCCCTGTCGTGAGCTACAGAGGGGCGTGCATGAGACAGACGAGGGCGCGTGGTGGTCGGTGAAGGGCCAGGGTGATGTGGGCTCTGCTCGGTCACAGCTAACAGTCTGCCGCAGGAGGTGGTGGTCTTGTTGGGAAGGCGGGACCCTTGTGCCCCTTCCGCCCTGCCTGTGGCTGAGACCAGCTACTTGAGCATGCTTTTTCCATCCCAGCAGGGGCTTGGCCAGCTGCCAGGAGTGTCAGGATGCTGCTGTGGGACATGCAGTGAGGGGGTGGACAGCCCTCACCTGCATGCGTGAGTGGAGTGCTTTGGTGCGGCAGAGCACCCGGCATACACTCAGCCTCTGTACCTTGGTGTCCAGCGAGCCCAACTTAAGTTGGCCAGAGGCCAGGCTGGACCCCTGAGGAGCACAGACGCTGGCCTCCACGTGGCACTCTGCCTGCCTCTGGGAGCTGGTGGGCCGCAGCCTTCTCAAGGTGGGCGTTGGTGACACAGGTGGGTCCCAGACCCTACCCTGTGGCTAACTCCCACATGGCCCCGGGCAAGGCCCTCCACTTACAAAAAGGGGGCAAGGAGGCCCAGCTCATAGAGCTGTGGCGAAGACCAAAAGAAACACCCATTGCCCAGTGGCCGCGCTCTCCTGCGATGCGAGCCACCGAGCAGGCAAGAACTTCCCCGCCTGTGCGGCCAGGATGGCGAAGAGCGGGCCGTTCTTCATGGCCAGGTAAAGGACCAGACCAGGCGCGTTGCTCCTCCAAGAACCCCATTCTCCGGTCTCCCTCCTGCCTTGTTTGTCCTTAGGCATCTGTGCGCTAACCCGGAGTCTCCTCTGGGCTGGGAAGCAGGTGGGTGTGAAAGCTGCTGCGTGAGGAGGACACTGGGGTGTCACAATTATTAATAGCGATACATCCCTGTAAACTGTGCTTTCCCTGTCGTCTCAGTGAGCTTTGGAAATCCACGGCGGGGAGGAGGCGTCTATAATAAATGGAACCAAGCGTGTGGCAGCCGGAGGCAGGCAGGGCTGTCTGCATATTGGCCGGAGGGCTCTGGCAGGCTGCGCTCTGAGCCTCGGTTTCTCCGTCAGTCAAATGGTGTTAATAGTAGCCGTCCTGAGAGTCGTCGTAAAGCACAAGTGGGGTGTTAACTCTCAGCTCGGTTTGTGGACTTTGGTGGCTGCTCAGTAACGTTGGTTTCCGTTCGTTTCTGTCGAGATGCAGCTTCAGGCTTGTGGATGAAGAGCTTGCTCAGGGCACGAGATCTGATGGGTTGGGAGCCATGTGATCAGATTAGTGACATCAAGGTGGCAAGGGCCCTGGGAACACCAGGGGGATGTTCAGGGCTCAACCTCTCCGTCTCCGTGGTTGGGGGCCTGGCTGTCTGGTGCCAACTTTATTGGTCCGTCTGGTGTTCAGCTTGAGTCCCGGCACAAGCGGGGGAGCCAGGCTCATTAGTCGCCAGCTGTTCTTAGCCCAGGGATCTCCTGCGGGGACGGATCCCCAGGAGGACCACCCACTCACCAATGGCAGCAGACGGCTGCACGTGTCTGGACAGGCACATTCAAGCCTGTCACTGAGCGGCTTCTTCAGACATCCCTGAACCTGTCGTTGTCTGAGACTCCCAGAGGCTTTTCACAGCGCTTGCTCCTGTTGCCGTTCTTGTCCTGGGGCTGAGGGGACCTTTAATGGGGTTGTCTGCCAGCCCTCGCTGAGGAGCACACCAGAGAACCTTGGGAGTAGGTTGACATCTCAGATGGAAACAGGTAGAAGAAGTGCCACCCAGGAAGTACCTACCTTTCCCGAGACAAAGCGGCCCCAAGAAATGGTTTGCAAAGAGCTGCCCCTCAGTCTAGGGTACGCTCTGAACAAAGCCAGAGAGAGCTCTTCTATCAGATGATTTTAGCAAAAGGTGCGGGCACGTCTTTGTTGCGCACTGTCATCGTGCCGGGCAGTGTGTTGGGCACTGGACACCCGGTGGGCAGGTCTGGCCCAAAGCACGGAAGCAAAAGTCCTGGCGTTCTTGCTCTCTCAGCTGGCATCGCATTCTCTGGCCGGGATTTATTCATTGAGGTCCTACCGTGCCAGATGCTAACATGAAATAACTCGCTTAATTGACACAATGACCCAAGATTCCATTGCCATTCCTGATTTTCATGGGACAGAACTGAGGCTCAGAGAGCTTCCATGTCACACCCAGAGTCACCGAGGGTGGGTCCCAAGCCCAAGCCATGCAGCTCCCCTGTACCATGTTGCATCAAACCCTCCTGGCTCAGGGTGGTTCTTGAAGGACATTCAGTGTGGATGTGCCCTTCATTTGGATCACCAAGAAGCCGTCATTTGGCTTCCTGGCAGACTTCACAGTGGGGGCTCTGGTGTGCTGACCAGGTGCCCCGAATGACGTGGCTGGCCTGGCTGACTGTGGCCCTTCTTCGTGGATGGCCGTTCCTGAGAGTTCTGGCTCCTCACTGGACTCTCATGAGTTGGCCAGTGCGAGAGGTCTCTGAGACTAATCACCTGCCAGGCATTGTCATACTTGGGGTCTGGGCCTCCCTGCACCCCAGCACCTGCTGTCCCCGGCCCTGGCAGCATTCTTGCCGTCTGATGGGGAACACCGAGCTGTGGGGGGCCGGCCTCACTCACTCTGCCCCCTCTGTCTTTTCCAGGGCAGTGAGGTCACAGGCCCTACGTACGCTGATGGCGAGCTCATCCCCAGGGAGCCCGGCTTCTTTCCCGAGGACGAGGAGGAGGCTATGACGCTGGCCCCACCCGAGGGCCCCCAGGAATCAGACATAGACAGCCCCATGGAGAGCACCCAGAGCCTGGAGGGGTCTGTCGGGAGTCCTGCCGAAGAGAAGGACGGGGGGCTCGGGGGCCTGTTTCTGCCAGAGGACAAGTGAGTTAAAACTGTCTGGAGCTTGGTATGTGCCTCTGGGCCCAGAAATGTGGTTCTTGGAAGGAAATAAATATGAGACGCACTCAAGATTTATATCACAGGCATTAGTGTCATGGATATTTTGCATAGCAAAAAGTTCTAAGCAGCCTAAATGCTTAAACTAGGGATAGTTCTGGAATTTTAGGCAGCTGGGCAAAGTCAAGTTTTAAATGACTGTTTAATGTTATGGGATATATGATCTCAATTAGCTTTAAAAAGCGGATTACAAAGATGTCAGTGAAGTATGAACTTTGTTAGAAATACTTATCTATATATTAGGAAATGCCTAGAAAAAATTAATCTAGAAAATTAAAGTTATTCTGGATGGTGGGATGATGGATCATTTTAATTACCCTCCATCTCCCTTGCGATGTATTCTATATTTTCTATATAGATTATGTGCTCTCATAATCAGAAATGTTATTTTAAAACAATATTAAGACCTAAATGACTTTCCAGTGAAGTAATGTTGTCTTGTAGTTTGGTGCTGGCGGATGGGGGTCCCTTGCATTTCGGCCCCCACTAATGTTCTGGAGGTACACGGTACTCGTGGGCCAGTGGGAAGCTGCCACCATTGTGGCTGAGGAACCTGTGGCCACTGGAGTGGCAGGTCCCCTGTTGGAGGAAGGTGATGGTGACGGCTGACCTAGAGATCTAGAGAGGGAAGAGGGGGTTCCAGGATTGGTTGAACCATATGAAATTGACAACTTTTAATCATTTCCAGCCTTCAAAGAAAAAAACGTTGATCTCATGTGGCTCAACCTCATGTGTTTTCTAAATGCAGGGCTTCTCAAATGCAAGCGGTTCTGAGGGTCATGATGGTCTTGGTTCATCAGCTGCGCCTGCGTCCAGCCAGCCCAAGGACAAGGGGTCTGGACAACAGACCTCTTGATGCTGTGGCTAACCATCTGCCACTTGATTGTTCCTGTTGTTTTCCGGGGCTGACCATGAGGAGACAGGCCAGCAGAGGGTACTCAGAGTGTCAGTAAAGTATTAAGAACTGAGGAGTCTGATTAATTCAACCCAAAGTGCTAAGGAATCTGGGGGCAGAGAAATAAGTATATAAATAATGTGTGGTCCAGGTACCAGGAGACTTGTTCTGTATTTAGTACACACCCCATCATTAACACTGTGATCCTTAGATAGAAACTGGGGTTCCAGCCCAGGCGCGATGGCTCACGCCTGTGATCCAAGCACTTTGGGAGGCTGAGGCAGGAGGATCACTTGAGGCCAGAAGTGTGAGACCAGCCTGAGCAATATAGCGAGACCCTGTCTCTACAAAAAATTTTTTAAAAAAATTAGCTGAGCGTGGTGGCGCACACCTGTAGTCCCAGCTACTTGGGAGGCTGAGGCAGGAGGTTCGCTAGAGCCCAGGAGTTCAGGTTGCAGTGAACTCTGATGATGCCACTACACTCCAGCCTGGACAACAGAGCAAGACCTTGTCTCAAAAAAAAAAGAAAAAGAAAAAGAAACTGGGGTTCCCTGGGGCCATGGTTTGAGAAGACTGCCTTACCCTTACATACCGCTTTTACTATTTCAGATTTCCTATTTTTGAGTGTAGAGGCTCAGTGAAGTTGGGGAAATCCTTTTTTCTTTTCTTTTTTTAAGACAGAGTCTTGCTCTGACACCTTGGCTAGAGTGCCATGGCATCAGCCTAGCTCACAGCAACCTCAAACTCGTGGGCTCAAGCGATCCTCCTGCCTCAGCCTCCCGAGTAGCTGGGACTACAGGCGCGCACCACCATGCCCGGCTAATTTTTTCTATTTCTAGTAGAGATAGGGTCTCACTCTTGCTCAGGCTGGTCTTGAACTCCTGACCTCAAGCAGTCCTCCTGCCTTGGCTTCCCAGAGTGCTAGGGTTACAGGCGTGAGCTACCGCGCCCAGCTGGGGAAATCCTAATTTATGAGTAATAACGTACAGAAACTACCACACTATGACTAAAGGGGAAGCTATGTTTTGGCAGGTCATGAGTTGTACTTCTCTTTGTCCTTGGGTTGTAGATGGGGCGTAGCCTCTGGGACGTCACAGGCCACGCTGCAGGTCACCCAGGAGAGGCCTCGGAGCCTTGGGTCGGTCTCCGGCTTCTGTTCTTTGGGATTGGGCACCCTTGGACTGGAAATCTCCTCTATAAACTGAGAGGCACTTTTCACCTCATTGTTATTTACTTAAAAACCTAATTGGATTATGAAGGATATCCATGTAAATTAAACAAAACTTGGAGAAGGCAGGAAGAGTAAGAATGGGTGGAAATAACCTACCACCCCAATCCAAGCCCTCCTACTACCTCAATATTTGTGTCTCCTACTTTTTCTTATTCCATACAGACCTTCCTATTTCATCAGCCCTCCGTATCCGCAGGTTCTGTGTCTGTGGATCTCACCAACTGTAGGTTAATATCGGAAAAAAAAATACTATGATAAAAAATAATACACATTAAAAAACAATATAGGATAATGACGGTTTACATAATGTTTGCATTGTGTTAGGTATGATAAACAATCTAGAAATGATTGAAAGCAGGTGGGAGGTTGTGCACAGGTTCTATGTAAATACTGTGCCGCTTTACATAAAGGACTCGAGCATCCCTGGATTTCGGTATCCAGAGGGAGTCCTGGAACCAGTCCCAATGGATACCAAGGAACGACCCTACTCAGTCTTACTGTATCTAACATTTTAAATCTAACTTTTTATTTATATTCATCTTTCCACATTATGGTCGAATTTTTACAAACCCTTTAGCTATTTAATATTCCATAATTTAATAATTTACTAATACATATTAATATTATAATTTGATCTGGCCGTAGCTAAATAATTAGATTACAGTTAGGGTAGTACCGGTTTGAGTATCTCTGCAGGAACGGTTTGGGTGGCAAGATGTTTCCCCTTAGCTAGGGTCCCCAAAGTGTGCTTACCAGGCCAAGAGGCACCGATTTAATCCGTCGTGCGGAGTGGCCTTCTGGAAGGCCTGGCCGGTTTCCCCACCACGGGCTGAGGATACAGCCCCGAGAGTCCTGACACAGCTGCTCTCCGCCCCTCAGGTCCCTGGTGCACACGCCCTCCATGACGACGTCGGACCTCTCCACGCACTCCACTGCCTCGCTCATCAGCAACGAGGAGCAGTTTGAGGACTACGGGGAGGGGGACGACGTGGACTGTGCTCCCAGCAGCCCCTGCCCTGATGATGAGACCAGGACCAACGTCTACTCGGACCTGGGGTCCTCGGTGTCTTCCAGGTGGCCCATTGGTCTGGAATGGCATTTAGGGTCTGGGAAAAGTGGCAGGAGCAATCCAACCTCATCCCGGGGGGTCAGGCGAGCCGAGTCCTGAGCTGACTGTCCTTCCCTCTGTCCTGAGCTACGTGAGTTCTCCTGGGGATTGGGGGTGCTGCCTTTGCACCCTGATTAGGGGTCAGGAGTTCCTCCTCCCCTCCTCCAGCCTGGGGAAGAAACGGAATTAACTGGCGAGGCTGCAGACTGGGGAGGGAGAAGGAGATTGGTGTTGTCTCGCTTGTTAGAACCTCAGTATTGAAGGGCCCTTGCAGTTGACCCCCTGTGATACCTTCTCACCCACCTGAGGCATCACTGACTCTGTCTGACATTAGCTCTCAGTTAAATGGGTACGACTCACTGGCTGCTCCGCTTTGAGGGTGTTAGAGAAGGGATGATCGGTGGCTGTATTTTCACTACCTGCCCCTCCTCCCCCCAGGGTTGGCAGGTATTAGGGGGTCAAGTAAAGTCAGGTCAGCAGGATGGGGTAGGGCACCAGAGCGGATAGCAGTTAAGGTGATGTCGTTCCCTCTTACGAATCAGTGCGGGTCAGACGCCCAGGAAAATGCGGCACACGTACAACAGCGAATTGCTGGATGTTTACTGCTCTCAGTGCTGCAAGAAAATCAACCTGCTGAACGACTTGGAAGCCCGGCTGAAAAACCTGAAGGCCAACAGGTGAGGCCTGGGGTGCTGTGGGGGCTGAGGGGCGCGAGAGGCCAGGGCGGGCCTGGAGGAGAAGCAGAAGGCAAGGCCCTGCTCTGCCTTGGCAGTGAGCGCTCTCTCTGTGTAGGGTTGATCCTGGGGCTTTTTCTGCAGCAGGAAGTCAGGCTGTTATTTTTCAGGACCAAGCTGATTAGCACATTCCTTTCATGGGGGGGGAGGAAAGCCTGTCCTGCACCTTGGTGTCTCATAGTAGCTGGGGCAGAGTAGGGGGGTGGATTAGAGCCCCCTCTGTTCATCGACTGTTTCCTCTCTCTCTAGCCCCAACCGGAAGATCTCTAGCACGGCCTTCGGACGGTAAGCCCTCTTCGGGGAGGACAGATTGTTGCCCCCTTAACTCGGCCTCTGTTGCTGGCAGCCCAGACCCAGCCGGTGCCCTGCGTGTGGCTGAGTGGGCAAAGTGTCCGTTTCTGGAAGAGAGGAGCCACTCTCCACCCTCCCCCTCCACCCCTTGCCCCTTCCTGGCAGCATTTTCAAATGCTTGGCCGCCTCGACTTCAGGCAGGCCCTCCAGGGACCCTGAGAGACAGCCCACCACGGCTGTCAGTGCCTCTCCTTCCACTCAGAGCTGGAGCTGTCCCAAAGAGACCCTGGGTTTCCTGCTGGCAGAGGTCTGGGCATGAGTGTGACCCACTGGAGCGGGTCACTCTGCTCCCGTTAAGTCCTGCTGACTTCCTGGGACAGCCGGGCTCCCATGCTGGTTCTCCTGCAGACTGGCCCAGGGCTTTGGGAAGGCAGTGTCACTGGGGGGTGGCAGCTGGGTTTCCCTTGGGCCAGGGCACCTCAGCAAGCACCTGCCTCGCCCCATCCCACCCACCAACTCCGTGCCCTGCAAGAGCTGGTGAACCTCCCACCCTTCACCCTCCTCCAGAGCTCCCAGAGTGGCGGCAGGAGCTGGCTTGGTGGGGACCGTGGGGCCAGGCCGCCTCCCTGGGGCTTTCCAGCTGGAAGAGGAGGGGGCTCCTGTACCAGCTCAGGTCACCAGGCAGCTGCCAGCAGGAAACTGGCATGAAGAAGGCTCTGAGGAGGCAGGAAAGAGCTGTGACTGATCGGTCATGTCTGCCAGGGGCTCAGGGAGGGCTGTAGCAGCCCACCTGCCATCCTCTGAGCTGTACGATCGTTGGGTTCAGGCAACGCTCTCCTCCTCGGCTGAGTGAGGGCAGCCTCCGTAGAGGGATTCCTGGCAGGGCCCTGGGGTATCGGGTGCCTCCCAGCCCATGCCTGAGTTGGAGCCCCGTCTCTGGAGGCCTCCGCAGCCAGGCGCCCCCTCCCTCCCTCCCTGCAGGCAGCTCATGCACAACAGCAACTTCAGCAGCAGTAACGGCAGCACGGAAGACCTGTTCCGGGACAGCATTGACTCCTGTGACAATGACATCACAGAGAAGGTGGGGGCTGGGGAAGGGACATAATATGTGCATACCTCCAGGGGTGGTGGGAGCACTCAGCTGCTGTCTGGGGACTTGGGCAGATGGCCCCAGTCACGTGGGCACCCCCCGCTTCCCACCAAACGTGACCATTCTCTTCATACGTGGCCATTTGGAGATCCTGGTCGTGAGCCTCACAGCTTTGAGGTTCTCAGTCCTGTGGCCTTAGAGGTCTTCTGCACCCACCCCTGCCCTCCTACAGGTGAGCTTCCTGGAAAAAAAGGTGACAGAGCTGGAGAATGACAGCCTGACCAACGGGGACCTGAAGAGCAAGCTGAAGCAGGAGAACACGCAGCTGGTGCACAGGTCAGGCCGGGGCCTTGGCTTTGGGGTCTTGGCTTTGGGGCCTTGGCTGGGACTCTGGGGAAGAAAGGGCTGTCCCTCCTGCTAAGAGAAGTAGAGGAGGTAACCTTGTGTCTTTCCAGCTCTGAGGGTCTGGGATGCATCAGCCCCTCATCACATCCTGCCCACGCAGGGTACCCGGGAGGACAGGCCTTTAGGGACAGGGAGACAGGTTGGAGCTTGACCTTGACTCTTGGCCTGATGGGTTCCACCTCCCAGGTCTGCAGCCCCAGGGTGGGTCTAAGACAGGAGTTGGGATCCACTGTCTTGCTGTCATGCAGTGACTTCCCTGGGGACAAGTTTGCAGAGGGACAGGCCAGTGTGAGCCTGTCGGTGCAGTAGTGAGTGCAGAGCTTAGATGTCCTCACCAGATAGCGTGAAACTTGGTGGACTTTTCCTGGCCTTGGATCTGGTCCTCTACCTTGTAGATCCAAAAGATGGGCCCTATGGTACACCCCAAAAGGTCAGCTCTTGGAGGCACTGTTGCTAGTGAGATGCACCCTAGACCAATTTACCCACTAGGCCGCCAGTTGTGGGGTTCTGACATCCGCAGTGGGGCCTGGCCCTTCCAGGTCTGGGGCAGGCTTGGGCCACTACCCAGAATGTGCCTATTTTGGAGGCAAGGTGCCCAGTAAGCTGACTTGTCAATCGGGGGGATGCTGGCCAGGAAGGAATAGAGCAAAAAGAGGAGGTGAGACCCAAGGCTGCTTCATCCAGCTGTGGCTGTTCCTCCCTGTGCTGCTCTGAGCGTCCCACCTTCTCGAGTGCAGCATCGCTCCCCTCTGGACTGACTTCCAGGTCTGCCCCCCCATGGCACGTATGACCGACACACTTCTCTTTAGATGTCGCGGTGTCCCTCTGCAGGGACAGTCCTGTCAAACTCACCACCACCTCCCTTGGTGGGTGTACTAATGACTCAGGGTCTCAGGGCCCGGGGCTGTCCGTGCCACAGTCTGGGTTGGGGTGGGACGACACAGGCCATGAGAGCTTGCCTCTTGTGTGGTCCCCAGGGTGCATGAGCTAGAGGAGATGGTGAAGGATCAGGAGACCACAGCCGAGCAGACGCTGGAGGAGGAGGCGCGGCGGCACCGTGAGGCCTACAGCAAGCTAGAGAGGGAGAAGACCACGGAGGTGGAGCTGCTCAACGCCAGGTGGGCCCCCACTGACCCCGCTGGGGACTGCCTTTCTCCTGAGCCTCGTGCCCTCGGAGACACCCTCATGCTCCTGGGACAGCCCTGTGGGGCAGGAGCCAGTCCCATTTTAAAGATGGGAAAACTGAGGCTGAGGGAAAGCCTCATGTTCTAACAGTTCTACTTTTTATACCTTGAAACTCTCATGGGTATGTTATTTAGGAAGTATATAAAAGCATGTTCATAGGAGCATTGTTCATATTAGGTAAAGGAAACCACACAAATGTTTACCCACAAGAGAATCGGTAACAAAAATGGTCTTGGCCCTATTCCTGGGCTGGATCTGATGTCCAGGCTTAGAGCTCCCCCTGCTGTCGGTTCTCCCTGAGCCTGGGCCCCAGGGCCTCGGGATACCTGTCGCTTTGCCATCAGAACCTCTGGCAGGAGGGCGGGGAGCAGCCTTAGCCCAGGAACCCGGATCGATCACCATTAACTCCGTGACCACAGACATACTGTGTCACCGTCTGTCATCCTATCCCCATCTGGCACGCGGAGAAGGTGAGGTGGGTGAGCTGACACACATCAGGACGCCGCACACGGGCGAGGGCTGTGACAGTGCCCTGTGCTGCCTTTGCTGCTGACTGAGGCTGCCCGGGCCCTCGGCGGGAAGGACAGCTGCCCCGCGCTCCTCCGGCCCCGGGACCCCCGTCTCTGCACCGAGCACCTGGGCTCTGTCTTCTCATGGACTCCCTTTAGGACGGCCCTTTGTGGGTGCTGACATCAGAGGATCGTTACTGTTGGAACCAATGCCTGTGGACGTCAGAGGCAGCTGCAGTGAGCACTCAGAGAGGAGAGCTCTGGATGAGGTGCCAGGGGTGGAGAGTGAAAAGGAAATACGGTCATAGCCTTCAGATTGTGGATTCTAACAGGAGGGCCCCAATCGCAGGAAGATCATTTCTCCATCTAGCAGGAGAACATCCCCCTGTAGGGTCGTTTCAGGATTCTAAGAATGTATGCAAAAAGAATCTTACATTCTTATTCACAACTAAATGTTTCCTTTTATCAAAAAAATAAGAATGATAATTCAGTGTCTTTACCATTTTGCTATGGCTGGCAGGCAGCTCAAGGCTATCTTATCATTTGGGAAAACTATTCATATTCTCTCTCTTTCTCTCAGTTGGTTTCTGGTATCTTCCCTCCTCCAGGAAGCAGAGAGTCTCTGCAGTTTGTCAACCCCTTGTGAGATAATCTCCCTTCCAGATTTCTGAGATTTCTTCTCCTCCTTTCCCCAGGGTGCAGCAATTGGAGGAAGAAAATACAGAACTTAGGACGACAGTGACTCGGCTCAAGTCTCAAACAGAGAAACTGGACGAGGTGAGCAGCAGGTCCAGGCATGGAGCCAAATGCACAGAAAGGCGATGTTGGCCGTTGGGGGGTGGGAGTTTAGTTTATATTAGTTTCTGAAATTCTAAAAAATTGCCCTGCCAAAAAAAAAAAATAAAGGTGAATGACAGTTTGTGTTTCTATATTTTTGATTTTCCAAGTTTTCTATAGTGTATTTCCTTATACAATGGGGGAAAATTATACTCTTAGAAGGAAAGAGAGTTAGCTTCTATACAGGATAACACCTTCTGTTCAGACTCTATCTAGCATTGTTGAAGGACTTCAGAGGCCTGAATTTTTTTTTGTTTTTTGTTTTTTGTCATATTTCTAGACTCATAGGAGTCCTAGTCATTTCTTTTTTCTTTTTTTTAATATAAAAAAAAATTTTTTTAGAGAAACAGAGTCTTGCTCTGTCACCCAGGCCAGAGTGCAGCGGCGCAATCATAGCTCACTGCGGCCTCAAACTCCTGGGCCCAAGGGATCCTCCTGCCTCAGCCTCCTGAGTAGCTGGGACTACAGGCATGTGCCACAACGCTTGGCTAATTTTTTTTATCTTTTGTAGAGATGGGGTCTCACTATGTTGCCCAGGCTGGTCTCCAACTCCTGGCCTCAAGCAGTCCTCCCACCTCGGCTTCCCAAAGTGCTGAGATTGCAGGCATGAGTCGCTGCTCTGCCCAGCCTGGCCATTTTTTTAAGCCACGATGTGGAGGGTTCTGTCGAAGGGAGCTGATCTGCCTGTCCATTTGCCATGTGGAGGTGGCCAATCAAATCCCCAGGGAAGTCCCAGGCGCATAATGAGCCTTCTCTGGGAACTCTCCACCCCTAACTGTGTCTCCCCGGCTCCAGGAGCGGCAGCGCATGTCCGACCGGCTGGAGGACACCAGCCTGCGGCTCAAGGACGAGATGGACCTGTACAAGCGCATGATGGACAAGCTGCGGCAGAACCGCCTCGAGTTCCAGAAGGAGCGGGAGGCGACACAGGAGGTGGGTCCCAGGCCAGAGGGCACTGGGGATCCCTCCAGCGTCCCTCCTCCCGCCAACCGGCCCCTCTCCCTCACAGCTCATCGAGGACCTGCGGAAGGAGCTGGAGCACCTGCAGATGTACAAGCTGGACTGCGAGCGGCCGGGCAGGGGCCGCAGCGCGTCTGGCCTGGGCGAGTTCAACGCCAGGGCCCGTGAGGTGGAGCTGGAGCACGAGGTCAAGCGGCTCAAGCAGGTGGGCGCCTGTGTCCAGCGGGGTGAGGTGGCCAGGCCACCCCTGTGGGCTTCCTGTGCAGGGACCATGGCAGGGGAGCCCAGCGCTGTGGCACCCACGTCCCTATCTGCTCCTTGACAACCTGAACGTCAGGGCTGTCCCATTTCACAGCTCAGGTAAAGCCACTTGCATGTAGGCTCTGTCTGGTGGAAATCCCGGGGTCTGTCCCTGGTGTCCATAGAAAGAAATAGACACTAGTCTTCCTGTCCCTGGTGCTCGGGGTGGAGAACAAGACTGCCCAGCTGCATGAGTGCCTGGCAGTGCTGGGTTCTCCCAGGAGTAAGATTTCATTTCAGGCAGTTCCCAGGCGCACTTGGAGCCCAGTTGGGGGGTGGGGTGGGGGAGCGGGGTCAGGAAGGGGCAGTGGCCAGGCAGGGAGGGAGTGGTGTTGGGTGAAGTGTCAGCTGACCCTGCAGGCGGAAGACTCTGCAGCGTAAGTTGCACCTCTGAGTTTGCTTCACTGGAGACACAGGTGCTGGTGGCTGTGTTCCCACAGCAATCCTAAAACCCCAGCCACCTCCCAGTTTGGAGGGAGCTCCCAGTGTCCCAGATGTGAGCATTAGGGGCCTTCAGGCAAAAGCTGGAACGTGGGGCTGGGCACGGGATCTGGGCAGAGCACTGTGGGGTCAGCTGCACTCCAGAGTGAGAAGGGCCTTGGAGACAGCTCCCGGCGGGCAGGATTGCAGAGCCCGGCTATAGGAGGAGCCGGGGAGATGGGCTGACCTGCCTGCTCAGAGACCCCAGAGCATCGCTTTCCTTCAGGGAGGGCCAGTGTAGGAGCCTGAGCTGCCAGGTGAGCGGTGTCTCCACACAGGGCCCCAGGAAGGAGGACACGGCCAGGAGCCATGGAGACATGGCCGCCCTGAGTGGGGCTGTAAGTCCTCCTCCGCAGAACCCCCTGAACTCCCAGGACGCCAGGTCCCCCCTAGACCAGGACCCAGCCCTCCTACCCTCTGACACCTGGGGAAGGCTACAGCATCGGTGGCCTCCCGCACTAGCTGTGATGCACACCTGAGCGCTTGGTGCTGGTGGCAGTCAGGAGACAGTAGATGCAGAGAAGTGGGTTCCAGTGGGTTCTGGATGCTTCTGGGAGTTGATGTCATGTCACCCCTCTCTCTGTAGGAGAATCATAAGCTGCGGGATCAGAACGACGACTTGAACGGACAGATCCTGAGCCTCAGCCTCTATGAAGCAAAGAACCTCTTTGCCACCCAGACCAAAGCCCAGTCGCTGGCTGCAGAAATAGACACAGCCTCACGCGACGAGGTAATCATGTCCACTCGTGCTTGCTTTGGGGCCTGGGCCCCCGTCCCCCACTTGCCATGGTGACCAGGGACTGGCCTGAGGGTCCCATCTGCAGATACCCCCAGTGACAGAGGCCGAGGCTATGTGGGGTGGTGGCTGCAGGAGAAGTTAAGTCAAATCTGAGTTCTGCATGTGCTGGAAGGAGCACGGTTTAGCAGCAGGGGGGAGTGTGAGTCTTAGGTCTGCCAGAAAAGTGCTGCCGATTGGCTAGTTGATTCCATCAACACGTGAACCCAGGATAGGCTATAGCTCCCCTCCCCCAAACCAAGAGGGAAAGGAAATTAGCATTTCATGCGCACCTACTTTTTTTTTTTTGGGACAAAGTCTCACTCTGTTGCCCAGACTAGAGTGCCATGGCATCATCATAGCTCACAGCAACCTCAAACTCCTGGGCTCAAGCGATCCTTCTGCCTCAGCCTCCCAAGTAGCTGAGACTACAGGCGTGCACCACCATGCCCGGCCAATTTTTTCTATGTATTTTTAGTTGTCCAGCTAATTTCTTTCTACTTTTAGTAGAGATGGGAGTCTCACTCTTGCTCAGGCTGGTCTCGAACTCCTGAGCTCAAACAGTTCCCACTTTGGCCTCCCAGAGTGCTAGGATTACAGGCTTGAGCCACCATGCCCGGCCTCATGAGCACCTACTTCTGCAGGATGTTTTCACTTAATCTTCTGACAACTCTGAGGCTTTGTGAAAATACTTCCACGTTACAGATTGGGAAGCTGGAACACAGGCTCACCCACCTGGGGAGGGAGAGGGACCCTGCTCTCTCCAGGGCCAAAGGCTGCTCTTTCTGCCATGCTGGGGTGTGATTATGAAGATCAGGCCTCCAGATACGCTGGGGCCCTCCACAAACCAATTCCATTGGAATCTCGGGGGAAGGGCCTGGGCATCTGCAGGGCTAACACTCCCCACGTGGCGCTGAGCCACTGCCTGGACTCTCATCCTGGCACCTGCGTGCTGAGGTCGGTCTGCGGCCTGCCTTGCCCAGGGTCTCCTGAGGCCGTGTCATCAGGCCCTGGCCAGCTGCACGCTGGGGAATCTGGGCTGTGCCCGCACCCCAGCCCTGGCTTCTGACTGGTCTTTCTCATTCCCTTCAGCTAATGGAAGCCCTGAAGGAGCAGGAGGAGATCAACTTCCGGCTGAGGCAGTACATGGACAAGATTATCCTCGCCATCCTGGACCACAACCCCTCCATCCTCGAGATCAAACACTGAGACGTGGGCGCTGGCTGCAGAGCAGCCTCAGGACCCTGGGACCAAGGGGCAGACCCTGCCCGAGGATGCAGGCCCAGGCCGGGCCTCACACTCACACTGTCAATGTGTCCTGGCCACCATGCGTTGCGTGTCCTGGTGTGTTTGTGGGGAGGCCTTGTGCCCGAGCCAGGGGTGAGCGTGGGGCCGTGGCTTTGGGTGACGTCTGCGCAGTAGCTGTCCATGCACTTTGTGGCCCCTCTGCAAGGGTCAGAGGGTTCTGGAAGTGGGAGGGGGCAAGGTCTGCTATCAGGAGTTACTGTAATAACAAGAACTGGAAGCTTGTGTTTCAGGTACTGGATAAAATGATTCTACCTCTGGGGATAAGGATTAAAATACACTCTAGTGAGCCGGGCTCTTTCACCCCACCCCTAATCCCCCTGGGAGTGGCAGCAAAATCGTGATCTTTTCCAGGAGTTGGAATGCCCCACAGTTGTGTCCTTGCCAACTCTTTGGCCACCTTTCTAGCCCAGGTGTTCAAGCTCAGAGAGGAGGAAGGGGGGCATCTGGGGGCGCCATGAGGAGCGGCCCTCCCTGAGCCGCCCTGCCCCCGATCGGCAGCACTCTGCGACTCGTGTGCAGTGTCCAAGGGACTCAGGTTTGCAGAGGAGCTCGCACGGGGCATCCTCATTCTGGAGAGTTCTCCATGCACTCCCCCCATCCCCGCTTACCCACCCCCCCTTTCTGTTTTTGTTTTGTTTTGAAGACAGTGAAAAATAAGCAACCTTCACTCGGGTGTAACACGAAGTGATCCAAAGGAAGGAGAAAAAGAGGGTTGTGGGACAGGCGTGTCTAAAGCAGGCGCTGACATTGGGCAACCAAAGAGATTTTGTGGGGACGAGCCCAGCTCCCATTCCGGTCAGTTCCTTCCCCACAGCTGCGTCTTCAGACAGAAGCATGGAAGGGCCGTCAGGCCTGGCCCACCGTCTCTGTTCTCCATGCACCCTGGTGCAGGCCTTGGGTTTGGATCCCAGATCCATTCCCTGGGCTCCTCTCAGGCAGCAGCAAGGCCCGAGCATCACAGCCCCTAGAAACACACCTGTATTTGGTTCTCAGCCAGGGGAGCCAGTGCCGTGCAGGTTGGGGGCCGACTGGGAAAGTTGCAGGGAAACCTTAGTCTTCCATCCTTCTGACGCATGGTGAATTCACACTGTGGTTTTTAATGGGATCTTTTGTTCTAGTCGGCTGGGAGCAGATATGGTACTTTCCTTAGAGTTTTCCAGTCTATCTCAATTTTATATGGTTTGTGATTCATTTCCTTAACTCGAACATACGTAAACACGTATGGTCTTATTTTCCCCCTGCAGTTTCTTGTTTTCTTGAGCACATCTAGTGTTAAGACGGTGGTTGGGCATGTCGGGCAGGGGCAGGGGCAGAGGACAGAGGGCAGTGAGGTGAGGAGGGGACTTGGATGTGTCCCCTGCTTGGCAAAGGCAGGGCTGTGGCCAGAACCAATATTCATCCCATTCCAGGCAACTTGTGCTTTTGTTGGATTTTGTGACTTCTTTTTAATCATACCTATGGGATTTGTTTTGTGCCGCAAGTGATGGGGTTGCACTGGTCTAACCCAAGACTCTGGAGCCACCCACACCAGGAAAGTGCTCAAGGGGCTGTGTCTTCGGGGAGTCCCCCAACCCCTTAGGACACTGGTCTCCTTGGCTCCCCCTAGGGTCTGAGAAGAAGCGGGCAGTGAAAGAAGGCGGGAGGAGAGGGTCTCTTGAGAATTTGCGAATAGGAAGGAAGGGCCACAACTCGAAGAAGACAAATTGTGATGTGAGTTTGGTCTGGGTTTTATATTGGGGGGTCCTGTAGAGAGGCTAGTCAAGTCAGGGTCCTGGTCTGTGGGGGCGTAGGCCGGGGTGAGTATTTTATATGTAAAATGGAATATGCTCTCAGGCTGCGTTGGCATGGAATTCTAGCGAGGACTGCGGAGGCCGGAGTCACATAGTCACAACGTGGGGAGGAATCCCTGGGGCTGTAGAGGGGACGGGAAAGGCTGTCAGCTTGAGGCGTCCTGCTGGCTCCTCCCTCTAGGGGGCGCCACAGGAACGGACTCCTGAGGACCTGGCGAGGTGCCACTGAGGCCTCTGGAGGAGGGCTGGCTTTTAAATAAGGGACTGAATTCCAGGTAGCACACCCTCAAGCTCACTCCAGCCTTCTTTCTTCAGCCAGAGTACCTTTCTTGTAAAACCCTGCCTGCCAGCTTGGCTTTTTAAGATCACATGTATTTTAAAAAATGCTCTTCTGCGCTTGAAAGCTTGCTGAGGGGCGCAGATGCCCCAGGGGTCCCAGCCACAGAGCCCCTGAGCCTTGGGTGGTGGAACAGAGCCTGCCCTATTCCTGCGTTTCTGCTCTTATCTCAGTCGTGGGGCTGCGAGATAGGACATAAGGTGCCCAGTCAAATGTGAATTTCAGATAAACAACAAATCATTCTTAGAGTTAAGTATGTTCCACCCAATATTTGGGACATATTTCAAATGGGGAGATTTTTAAAAATTCCAATGACTGGGACCGAATCCTCAGACATTCTGGTTTAATCAACGTGGGTGTGGCCCAGGCATGGAGTTTAGGAGCTCCCAGGTGATTCTAATTTATCTGGATCCGTGCAGGGAGTGTTTTGTTTCATTGTTTTTGTTGTTTGCATTTGCTAAACCCAGCAACCCTACCAAGTAGGGATTAACAGTAACCAGTCTGAGGTCTAGAAGTGTTTTTTTAGGTGGGGCAAGGGTTTCTGTAGGAGACCGAAATTCTGCGTGACACCAAGCTGTCCTTGCATTCAGCTGGAAGCCAAACAAAATTAGCTGAATCGGCAAGTGAGCTTTATATACAGTATCTAATAGAAAATGAAGCGCCTTCCGGTCCAACTAGTCCCTATTCTGTGGGAAGGTATAAGAAAGTTCTGGTAAAAATAAGATGTTTTCTTTTTAACTTTGAATTGGCCAGAGTTAGACCTAGGTTGTTTTATTTTTAATTGGATTATTTATTTGAGAATTGTCACAGGGCAATTCCTTTTTCATGACTTTATTTCTGACCTATTAAAAAACACAAAGCTCAAGAACTTCCCAAGGCACTAGGTCCTAAAACAGTGGTTTTCAGCCTTGGTTGTGCAGTGGAATCACCTGGGGAGGGTGTGGTCCAGGCAGCTGGATGTTGAAAGTCCTCTCCAGGTGACGCTAATGGACGGCCCAAGGTTGAGCCTCCCCTGTGCTAGGCCATTGGCCAGAGGTAGAAAAAGCAAGTAGAAATGGCTGTTGGGCTTGTTAAGTCAGGCGCTGGGTAACAGTAAGTTCTGCTGGGAGGGTGGCTTCTCGTGTTACGATGTTACCGAATGGTCCTCACCCCCAGGATGGGAGGCCAGATGCCTTCAGGAGCTGGCCGATCCAGCTGTTGTCACTAGCCTGCATGGGCAGGCAAGACCTCTGCCTGGTGCCCCTGGAGGCAGTGGGTGGTGCTTGTTGAGTTATATTGGCCACACGCCCATTCCAAGGTGAGGGGTAGACAGAGTCAGCTGAGAACTGACAAGTGGGGCAGTCCCACTGAAAGCAGCCTCAGAAACAGCAGCCACCTACTTGCACAGCTGAGCAGGAGGGGACACCGGCTCTGTGGGTTTTGCCTCTGATCTGTTTTCTGACTGAGTAGATGAGGAAGCCCCAGTAGCCAAACCAGCCTCCCAGCTCACACCTCGGAGTCTCCAGGCACTAGGCTGCCGACAAGTCTCTGATTCCTGGCCCAGCCAGGTCTTGGGGTCCAGGAGGGCACAACTGTGGGCTCTTTGTCCCAGGCAGGGACTTCATAGCCTACAGGGCCATGGGCCTGGTGAAGCAGGGAGAAATTCAGCTCTTTGTGCTTTGTGTATATGTATGTTTAATGCATTTAGCACATTTAAAGCTAAAAATTAACTCTAGATATGATTGTAATGGGAAAGTTTTGCATAGTCACTGTGCCAAGGAAATGACTTTGGTCACCTGGCAGATCCACAGTGATTCGTCTTGAAGGCCAACATGGATTCTGAATTGAGGGGAGGGGCCATTTAGGACTTCAGTGCCTGTCTCCTCCACGGACTTTCCTCCCAGACCCTGATCCTCCCTTTGGGACCCAGGGCATCCCCTCTGGGGTGACGCTTCAGGCTGGTAAGACTGAGGCCTGCCCCACTAAGGGGCCTCGAGTTGGAGGGACCATGCCCTCAGTGCATGACTTTGAGCACTGGTCCTAGGACATCCTGCTCTGAGCGCACAGGTGAACGGGGCAGCAGCAGGAAGCAGGAGGCCAGAACCACAGGTCCGCCCTACCTGCGCGGCAGGACAGCTCTGAGGCCCTTCTGCCATACTGTCTGCTGCCACCGGAGACAATAGGCCACTTTCTAGAAAGGTGTGTTTCTAAAAGCATAGGCCCCGGCGAAGCTTAACGCCACCATCTCTCCAGGCATAAGGTTTCCCACATGACCTTGATGCTCTGACCTTATAGGCTCCTCCTCTCTCCATTGTGACTGTAACATAGAGGTGTCTGCCCCAGAGCCACCAGCCAGGAGGGCATCCAGGTCACCTCTCCTGCAGGATCTAAGTGCTGTTGTCCCCCGGGGTGACCTGCCTCCTGCTGGGACCCGTCTGCTTTGCTGCGCTGCACAGGCTGTGTTTGTCTGCATGGTTTGGGGTCTTTGTCCGTGTGCCTTTTCTACCCTGTCACCACTGTACAGGATTTCCCACGCCCCCCACTGCCCCCTTTTCTACGTCTTCTCACCCGCCCACACCTTTCCCGAGCCCTGTAAATGTGTGCGTTGTATCCACGTTGCCTCCACCACGTGAGGCCGCGCTGGCAGACCAGCTCTCCAGGCGGGTTTGTCCTCAAGGATCGGGCCCCCATTCCCCTCGGCTCACTCAGCCTTGTTTGTAGGCTTGATAACTTTGTACAGAACCTTTCGTTGTTGTCTTAAGTGTGGGGGGCTAGGACCCACTTAGTCCCTCATCCGGCCTGCAGCTGGTTAGGAAGCCTTGCATCCCAGAAAAGGGTAACCTGTGTGAAGCCGCTTCTCCCACAAAGCTTTTCCTGCGTTAGTGTTGATGCTGGCAGAGCACACGCAGCTCTTTGACCCGGGGCGTTGGCCCCGGCAGGGATGTCATGGGACTGCAGTGGCTACGTGCACCCGCCCCTGCCCCTAGAGGGAGCCCTGGCTGTGTGGTTCCCAGCACTGGGCAGTGGGCTCGAGTTTAGGGCCACCTCATCTGGCGTCTGGAACAGCTGCAGAAGGAAGAGGCTCTTGCTGCTGACCCTGCCTGCTGTTAACACCTGCCCAGCCCCTCCTCCTCTGCCAAGGTGCTCAGACCAGAGTGCCATTAACACCTGCTCAAGGTCAGGGATCAGAGGACGACTAGTCACTGAGGACTGGCTCGCAGCCTTTGGCTTCTGGCTTTCTTGGCTGAGCTCCTGGGGCCCAGATGGAATAAACCACATGTGCATCCTCATGGCCCATGAGGGCTTGTTAGATGGCTTCTAACTCTCCGTGGGATTCAACTCAAGTTTTTTGCGCCAGGAGCCTGTGTCTGGAAACAGGCTTAGCTTTAGGGCTTAGGTGGGACCAGCACTTGTGGGCCCCCGGGAGGGGAGCGTGTGGGGTGAGGCCCCAAGGCTGCGTCCCAGGGTCTGGAGCTCCTCACCTGCAGGCTCTCAGCGGCCGGCTCCTTCCAGGGAACTGTAATGTACAGCAGACCCCGGTGTAAATAAACAGTTTGCTCTTCTTGCCTGACTTGACCATGAGTTTCTGTGGTTGGGGGAGGGAGGGCGGAAGAATCCTGGCTCCTGCTTCTGGGGCTCATGGGGACAGTCTCCCCTAGGAAGAGCAGGCCCTGCCCAGGGTGCAGTTCCCCCAGGCAGGCTGGAGCACAAGGTCACCTTCAAGTCACTGTTCCAGTCTGATGTCCCTAGGAGAAAAGGATGTAGATCCCAGAAGCCCCTATGATGCCACCATTCCAGACACAGGGCTGTGATGTTTGAATACCTTATCTTCTCCGTGACCATGTTCTCCCCCAGTGAAGGCCTGCCAGGGGTCTAGTGGGGTCCCCCCAGTGCCCTGCTTTCTCCGTGTCAGCCACCGTGACTCCCCTGGGTCACAGGCCCATGTCCTCCACTATGCCTGTGGATTTCAAGTATCAAAGGGGCTTCACAGGTCACTCAGACCCAGAATCTTAGCCCAGACCCTCCACCTCCCAACGCAGGCCCTTGTGCCATGGTCCTCCTGGGTGGGTGGACACTGTTTGGATTTACACAGCCTCCTGGGCTCACAGGGAGTCATCCCTAGATACTAGGAGTTGTGCGTTCCCCTGGACCTTTGTTCCCTCCTTCCAACTTGCCTTCCCTCCCCAAGTGGTGTTGCCAGATTCAGCAAATAAAAATACAGGATACCCGGTTAAGTGTGAATTCCAGACAATCCAATGAGCCTCATTTTAACTTGATTACATTTGCAAAGACCCTATTTCCAAATAAAGTCACATTGACAGATATCAGGACTTAGAACTTCATATCTTTTTGGGGTACACAATTCAACTCACCTGTTTAAGGGGGTGCCTGTTTGCCATCTGGAGAGAGGCGGGAGCCAGCACCGTGGCGTGCAGGTTGTGCCTCAGCACAGGTGTGTTCCCCATCGCCAGTCTTGGAGAACATTTCCTGACCTGTCAAAACTGATGTCACCCCCATGCCCTCTAGATGTCACAGCACTCAGAAAAGTATTTCCTTGCTGGGTCCCCATCAATTCGCTGGGTCATCAAAGGGCTTTTGAGGGTTATCTGCTGGCCCAGGCCAAGGTCTCCTGAATGGGTCAAAAGTATCCGGGCACAGAAATTACTCAACCAACCAACGTCATCTCCTGGGCACCACTGTGTGTGCCAAGCTCTATGCCAAGCACTGGGGATCGGCGCAGGCAAGGCCGCTGCTCTGGGAGTCTCCAGGCTCCTAGGGGAGGGGAGGAACTTCCAGGGTGATGAGCAGTAGCAAGGGGAAGAGCTGGGGGAAGGGGACAACTTCGCCCGAGGAAGGGACTTGCAGCAGAGCCCCAAAGGACAGTAGGGTCTAAGGGACCTGCACATGGGGAGACTAGAGGAAAGCACAGCCCTTTCAGGGGACAGTGGCTGGGAGGTGGGCACAGGCAGAGGTGGGAAGGGCTGCAGCTGGGCCGGGCAGTGTAGAGCCTGGAGGGCCAAGGGAGGGTCTTTCTCCTTCATGCGCTAAGCGGATGTCGCACCAGCACCTAATAGATGCCAGGTGTACGGAGAGATGCTGGGCTCGCAACAGTGAGCAAGACTGACTCACTGCCTACCCTTGCAGCACAAGGAAGCCCCAGGATGTACAAAAGAGGTTCTTAAAAGCTCCTTCCCCAGCGATATCTGGTTCTGTTGGCTAGGGATGGGGCCCGGATACTGGGATTTTCTTTAAAGCTCCCAGGTGATTCCAACGTGTAGCCAGAGGTGTGAATCGCCGGCTATAACAAGGGCACCTGGGCTCATTTGAGGAGTCAAGCAAGGAGCGCTTCAACAGAGACCGGAAGGAGGAGAAGGAGATGGCCCCGCGAGGGAGATGGGAGAGGGTGTGGGAGGGGAAAGGCGGAACCAAGAGAGGAAAGGGCAGGTACATAGGCCTCGAGGTGGGGAGGAACTAAAAGCCAGCTAGCTCAGCAAACAGCAGGGCTGTGACCCCGACAGGTGTGAGTTTCAGAGCGGACGGTGAGAGATGAGGCTGCCTACACTTGGGTAATGTCTTAGCTGGGACTGCCCTCAAAGAATGCCACACACTGGGAGGTTAATTATTTCTCATGGTTCTGAGAACACTGCTTTGCATGTGTTAGGTCATCTAACCCTCAAATGCCCTATGAGGTGGGTATATTACAAATGAGAAAACTGAGCCACCGCAGGTGACCTCACCGGCCACAGGTCACCCAGGATTCGAGCCCAGGCAGCTGGCAAGGAGCAGAGTCATCCCAGAGCAGGACTCAACTGACTTGCCCGAGGAGTGGGCTGCAGGCCGGGAAGGCTGCAGGGAGAAGGCGGGACACCTGCTGAGCCCTGGAGCCCGGGTCGGCTCTCCATGAGCAGGGGCTAGTGAAGAGGGCACGCCTGGAGGAGCAGCAGGAAGGTGGGGACCTGCAGCCCTGCTCGCACATTTGAGGAGCAAGAGGAGAGGCCCGGGAAGGAAGACGGTGCCACTGTGGTCCAGCCTGGTGGGCTGAGGGAATGAACAGTGTGCCAAGTCCACTGGGACCCGGCTGGGGGTTCTGGGGCCCAGGACCTCTGGAGCCAGCTTCAAGCCAGTCCTTCCTGGAACTCACCAGATGGCTGGGATTGGGGATGCAGAAGTTCTCCTCCCTCTCCTGCTACCCCTGGTTTGGCCCTGCTCTCATTTCAAAATCCAAGCTCTGACTTTATCATGATAAGGGGCTCTGACTTGGGCTCCATGATGCTGGTATGGTCTTTGAGTCAAAAAAAAGAAAAATGCTGGAGTTCTTGAAAGGCCCAAATCCCGAGTGCAAAGGTGCTGCCATCTGAGCCCATTTCCTATGGCCTGTTTGATGGCACCAAGCCCAAGGAAGCTTGTGGACCCTCAACCCTTGCTTTCTAGCTCAAATGGACCCTCTGGGAGAAAATAACTTCTCCTATTCATGCCTAATTTCAGGGGTGGTTTTTCCAGTGTCTCAAGCTCAGCAGGTGAGCCCAGACCAAAGCTGGACTTTGCCAGCCTCTGGCAAAGTCTATGCGAGACCCTCAGTCCTTTGTTCTACAATCGAGGGTGTTGTGAACACAGACTAGGGACGCTGTTGGGGCTGGAGGGAGTCTAGGACAGTATCTGGTCCAACCTGACCCACTACAGAGCCCTGCAGATGAGTCCATTTTTTGAGGGGGGGTGGAGACAAAGGAGACCCACCTCATATCTCTTTGCACCCTCTGTGGGATTCAGCCCTGGGACTGATTACAATTATTGTCTATACTCAAAGTCACAGAGCGAGCGAATGGCAGGTGTCAGAGAGAGTCTCCAAAGGTACCACTGATCTATTCCCTCCCGAGGTGCAGGCCACTCCCCCATTAAGAAGTGGAGTTTATTCCCTTTCCCCTTCAATCTGGGCTGGCCCTGTGACTGCTTTGATGAACAGATGCAAAAAATACGTCACTTGTGGCAGAAGTGACATTCTGGGACTTCTGAGCTCTGCCCTATGAGGATTAGTAGCTTCTGCCTTCTTCCGCTTGAAATGCACCTTCTTGGAAAGCCCAGCTGCCATATTGTGAGGAAGCTCAAATAACCCCGCGGAGGAGAACTAGGCTCTCAGAGCGGCATGCAAGTGAGGCCACATTGGGCCTTCCAGCCATCCCAGCACCCCGGCCAACACCAGAGGAAGCACAACTGCCTGGTCAACCCACAAAACCATGAAAAACAGTAAATTGCTGTTTTGAGCGCTAAGTGTTCAGGTAGTTGGTTATATACAGCAATAGATACCTGAAATAGCAGGTCTTCCGCAGTTTCCTCTCACCAGGCATCGTCTCAGAAGACCCACCTTTGCTGGGTGCAGTGACTCACACCTGTAATCCTAGCACTCTGGGAGGCTGAGGAGGGAGGATCATTTCAACTCAGGAGTTTGAGACCAGCCTTAGCAAGAGCGAGACCTCGTCTCTACTAAAAAAATGGGAAGAACTAGCTGGACAACTAAAAATACATAGAAAAAATTAGCCGAGCATGGTGGCGCATGCCTGTAGTCCCAGCTACTCAGGAGGCTGAGGCAGCAGGATTGCTTGAGCCCAGAAGTTGGAGGTTACTGTGAGCTAGGCTGATGCCACGGCACTCTAGCCCAGGCAATAAAGTGAGACTCTGTCCCAAAAAAAAAAAAAAAAAAAAAAAAAAAGAAGATCCACCTTTCCCAAAATGAATCCACCAAGCTGGACCAAATATGGGGAATGACTTGGTCCATCAGTCCCTTGACCTCAACCAAGTGGATCCTTTTACTCTAGGAGCTCCATGGCAAATCCTGAGTGTCCACCAGAGCAGGGTCACATTCAGGGAAAGATCCCCAAAAGGTGTAGCTGCTTGGGGGCAACACTGGCTGAGGATCCTGCCTTCTTTTGGGATTTTTGAGGAGACCTGATTTTATTTATCGCATGAGACACCATGAGCCTTCCCTGCTCCTTTAAGCATCTTGTTAGGAGTGAATACTCCGCCAAGCGGAAGAGTCAGGAAGAGGTAACGGAGCTAAATACTGAGAAGGAGAAGAAAGAGAGAGGAAAAAATGATAAACTCTGCTAACTCAAAATATGAAAAGCAGTCTAATTTAACTAAAAATGCGGCCATATTCTCTCCAAAAAGTTTCAGATTGCATTTACTTCTCCCCAACTCCCCCATTAAGAGCAGCCTTAATTTAGAGCTTTCATGGTGGCTGTGAAACTCGATCAATGGGAAAAGTGTCAGGTTGCTACTGCACCAAAGGAAGAAGGGTCAGCTGGCATTTCACTCCCGTTAACTTTAGTGCTGAATAATGAAGAAGCTTGTTCAATTTTTAATGAACGCCGGGCTGTGGCTAATGGCTAACTAACTCTCCCATTTTGTGGATGAGGAAACCGAGACTAAATGGCAGCTGAGGGGACACTGGGCAAGGCCCCTGCCACATTTACCCAGCGTCACTAAAGTTTTATCTACTCCATGCAAATAACCACCAGCCCACAAACCGTGTGTAAGCTGTGCATGACCACCTGGATCAATGAACTGTTATTACCATGGAACAAACCACCATCGAGTTCTAGTGGCTCATAGCAAGAATGATTTATTTATTGTTTTCCCAATTCTGTGCCAGGCTGGCAGTGCCTCTTCTGGATGTGCCTGGGCTCACTCTCACAGCTGCATCCAGCCAAAGGGTCAGCTGGGCTAGAGGGTCTGAAATAGCCACCTGACATGTCTGGTGGGTGGTGCTGGCTGGGACAGGGGTGACTCCTTGTGGCCTCTCATCCTGTAGGAGCTAGACTGTCTTCCTTACGTGGCATTCTCAGGACAGTGTTCTAAGAGAATAGAGGCAGAAGCTGCAAGGTCTCTTGAGGCCTTAAGCTTCAGAATTTACATAACATCACTTTTGCCACATTCTTTTGGTCAGAGCAAGCCACGTGGCCAGCCCGTACCAAAGAGGGGAGAAATCGACGTCACCCCTGGATGGGAAAAGCCGCAAAGAATTTGTGTCTATATTTAATCGACCTCACCTATTTAAAATTGCAACCATGGCCAGGCATGGTGGCTCACGCCTGTAATCCTAGCACTCTGGGAGGCTGAGGTGGGAGGATCACTTGAGGTCAGGAGTTCCAGACCAGCCTGAGCAAGAGTGAGACCCCTGTCTCTACTAAAAATAAAAAAAATTAGCTGGGCGTGGTGGTGTGCGCCTTTAGTCCCAGCCACTCGGCAGGCTGAGACAGGAGGATTGCTGGAGCCCAGGATTTTGAGGTTGCCGTGAGCTAGGCTGATGCCACAGCAGTCTAGCCTGGGCTACAGAGCAAGACTCTGTTTCCAAAAAAAAAAAAAAATTGCAACCCTCCCCAACCCTAGAACTTCCTATCCTCCTTCCCCGCCTTATTTTTCTCCCTAGTGCTTATTATCATCTGCTATGTGTTTTGCTTACTTACTTAGGAATGGAAGCTCCATGAGGGCAGGGATCTGTGCTATTTGGTTCACTGCTTATAGCCCCAGCATTGAGAAGAGTGTTTGGCACATAGTAGCTGCTCAATGAGGATGTGTCGAATGAAGGAATGACTGGATGCTCTTTCTACCACATTGCATGAAGGTGAGTAAGGCTTGATTCTTGACTGCTAAGAGCTCTGTGTTTCAGACCAGCTCCTAGCCCTACCCAGCCTAGAAGTGGACCTGGACAAACCCATAGTGATCCCCCCAAGGAGCAACCACAGTGTGGCCCAGTGTTGATGGTGATTCATAGCAGGGGGGCAGAGAGCAAATAATTCAATAATTTTCAGTTGTTTTTTTAATGGAATTTATTTTTTTAGAGCAGTTTTAGGTTCACAGCAAAACTGAGCAGAAAGCACAAGGAGTTCCCATCTCCGCAGCCGCCCTCACCATCAACATCCTCCACCAGAGGGGTACATTTGTTACAATCAGTGAACCTACATTGATACATCATTAGTTCACATAAGGGCTCACTCTTGGTGTTGTACATTCTATGGGGCTTGACAAATGTATAACGGACTTGTATCCATCACTGTATCATACAGGATAGTTTTGCTGCCTGAAAGTCCTCCTGCCCTACACATACATCCTTCCCTTCCCCCCAACCCCTGGCAACTTCTGATCTTTTTACTGTCTCCATCATTTTGCCTTTTCCAGAATGTCATATAGTTGGAATCATACAGTACGTAGCCTTTTCAGATTGGCTTCTGTCTCAGACCATTTTGTGCTGCTATAACTGAGTACCACAGACCGGGTAATTTCCAATGAACAGAAACGTACTGGCTCGTGATTCTGGAGGCTGGGAAGTCCAAGATTGAAGGGCTGGCATCTGGTGAGGACCTCCTTACTACATCAACCCATAGGAGAAGGGCAAAGAGAGGGTGGGAGGGCAATCCTGTCCTTTTATAAGGAACCTACTCCCTCCATAACAAATCCACTCCTGCAATAATGGCACTAATGCATTCAAGAGGGTGGTACCCCCATGACCCAAACACCTCCCACTAGGCCCCACCTCCAACACCACCACATTGGGGATCAAGTTTCCAACACATGAACTTTGGGAGACTTCAAAGGGCAGCAGCTTCTTTATATTTATTTATATTTAGCTAACCTATTATTACTTAGTAATATACATTTAAGGTTCTCCCATGTTTTTTAATGGCCTGGTAGTTAATTTCTTTCTTTCTTTTAATAGATTTAATTTTTCAGAGTAGTTTTACGTTCACAGCAAAACTGAGCACGAAGTACAGAGAGTTCCCATGCTGTCTGCTCCTTGCTTCCAACGTGCATAGTTTTCCCTGCACCAGGGTGGTACACCTGTTATAATCAATGAAAAGATCCACTTTTAAGGACATGGGAAATGTTTATTCTATAATGGTAAGTGAGAAAAATCAAGACACTATGAAATATACAAGTCTGATTTTCCTAATGGTATTATATAGACTCTATTTCATCAAATTCACCAAATTGATTTTTAAAAACTTATGTGCCACTAAAAAGGAAAACAACATTGCCAATTAATTATGTCTCCATCAATTTTAATGGTTGTCATTTGGACTCCTAATTTGTTAAAATGAGAAAAAAAATGTAACTCAGAATAACTGAATTACACTGTTTCATACACACATAAACATACACAATGTGCTTCTCTGTAGTGGTGTGACTTCAAGTCCTATGAATTCTTCTCTTCAACAATGGTGTTGGGAAAACTGGATATCCACACTCAAAAGAAAGAAGTTGGACCCTTACCTTACACCATTACAAAAATGAACTCAAAATGGATTAAAGACCTAAACAAAAGAACTGTAACTTACAGTTCAGGACCACAAAAAAAAAAGGCCTGTAACTATAAAAACCCTAAAAGAAAATACAGGGGAAAAGCTTCATGGCATTAGACGTGGCCATGATTTCTTGGATATGACACCAAAAGCAAGAATAGACAAATGGGACATCAAACTTAAAAACTGCACAGCAAGGAAACAATGGAGTGAAAAGCAATCTACAGAATTGGAAAAAATATTTGCAAACCATATATAGGATAAGAGGTTAATATACAAAACAAAATTTAAAAACACCCACAACAACAAAAAACAACTCAATTTAAAAGTGGCCAAAGGACTTGAATACATTTCTCCAAAGAAGATATACGAATGGCCAATAAGCATATAAAAAGATGTTCAGTATCACTAATCATCAGGGAAATGCACATCAAAACCATAATGAGGTATCACCTCACATCTCTTAGGATGGCCACCACGAAAAAACCAGAAATTAACAAGAGTTAGCAAGGATATGGAGAAACTGGAACCCTGTGCACCGCTGGTGGAATGAAAAATGGTGCAGATGTTATGTTAAACAGTGTAGAGATTCCTCAAAAGATCAAAAATAGAATTATCATATGATCCAACAGTCCCACTTCTGGGTACATATCCAAGAGAACTGAAAGTATTTGCACACCCATGTTCATTGAAGCATTATGCACAATACCCAAGAGGTAGAAGCATCTATTCACCAACTGATGAACAGATAAAGAAAATGTGGTATATAATGCAATGGAATACTATTTAGTCTTAAAAAGGAAGTTAAAAAAGAAGTTCTGTCATATGCTACAAAACATGAATGAAAACTGAGGACATTATGCTAAGTGACATTATGACAGTGGATGTCATAATTGATGACATAAGCCAGTCACAAAAAGACAAAAACTTATGATTCTACTTACATGAGTTATCTAAAATATTCAAATTTTTAGAAAGTGAAGAAGTGGTTGCCAGGGGCTTGAGGGAGGAAGAAAAGGGGAGTTGTGGTTTCTTGCTATAGAATTTCAGTTTAGCAAGATGAAAAAAGTTCTGTAGATTGGTTACACAACAATGTGAATGTATTATACATAACACTACTGAACTGTACACTTAAAAATGGCTAAAATGGTAAATTTTGTGTTTTTTAACCACAAAATCTTCACAATTTATATTTTTTAAAAGTTCTACACATAAGTGAGGCTGAAGTTGGCAATGGTGGTGGCAGAGTGGGCCCGGTTTGTGTTCCCCACCCCGAGTCGCTGGTGTACGGGAGGGCTGGGCACTGGGAAAGGCTGACCGACTGGTCAGCCCTTGACTGTCCCCAGTGGCCATCAGAGCCCTGCCCCAGAGGAGGGCTTCTCTTCCCCCACCCATCCCCACTCACCTCTCTCCTGGAACAGGTGCTGTAGCCACAGGCCAAACAAGGACAGCAAACAAGGACAGAGGAACCTAATGTCCCCCTCTTTTTTTGATTTAAAGAAAATAAAAGATCTGCCAAAAAAGTATACAATATCAAACTAAGCACTCAGGTTCCAATCTCTCTCCTTTGCCTCTTTCACGGAATAGAAACAAAACTTTAACGATCAAGTTAAATTTCCCTATGTCCCCCAGCCCCAGGCTCTCTCGCTTTTGTATTTTTCTATAAATATTCATGTGTGCTTCTGCGCTCTATCTACGCTGATAATCAGCCTTTCGGATCTAGACCAGTCCTTTTAATCGTGACCCACGGTAGGGACACACTATCCGATACCCCCATTCGGGGCGCCTCCAGTCGTCCACTCTGGCCAGCACAGTCGCCACGAACATCCCTGGGGCGTCTCCTTGCGTGCCCACACGGGTCCTCGCCGGCAAGGCCGTCCAGTGTAAACACGCCTACCCGGAGTCCACTCGGCACGAGGCCCGGGCCAGACGCCGCAGGGGAAGACTTCGCTTCCCACACGGCTGCCCAGCGAGGAAGGTCACCCCCCGTCGCCCTGGGCCGTCTCTCTCCGCGCGCCGGCCCCGCCTGCCGCCGCTCCGCCTTCCCGCTGGCCCCCGGCGCCGCCCGCGCGCCCCGCCCACTCGGATGGAACGGACGCGGCCAAGGTCTCGCGGCGCCGGCTCCGCCTCCACTTCCGCTGCGGCTCTTCTCCTCCTCGGCTCCGGCTCTCTCGGCCGTCGCTCTCGAATCCGCCGCCGGCTTTCCCTTGGCGGCTCTCGGTGCGCGGGGCCCCTGGGCGGTGCTAGAGGCGGGAGCGGGCGGGGCCTGGCTGTGCGTGACTCCGGTTCGGGTCCCGCAGGCGGCAGGCGGTGGCAAGGGACAGGGGGAGGCGGCCGGGGGCAGGAGGCGGGGGACGGGCACGGGAGCGGCGCTCAGAGAGCTGGGGCCCGGCAGGCGGGAAGGTCTGGAAGGGCGGCCGGGCGGGGGCCGGGGGAACAGGGCCGGGCGCTCCTCCTCCTGCGCCTGCGCCACCTCCCCTCCACTGAGAGCTTCCACCACTCGCTTGGCTGTCAGGCGCGGTGGCCAAGTGGTAAGGCGTCGGTCTCGTAAACCGAAGATCGCGGGTTCGAACCCCGTCCGTGCCTGTAGACCTTGAGGTTGGGGTTTGGCGGTGGGAAATCGGTTGTCTCCACGTGCGCCATCCGTCCCTCCTCTATGTGGCATTTTTTTCCCTTTTAGGATTCTGTTCAGGCATCCTCCAGTTCCTGCCCCCCACTCTCAGGCTCCGCGGTCGGCCGCGCCCTCCCACGCCGGGCCAGTGATCTGTGGGACTCCTCCCCGGGCCTTAGTGGCCCGCCTTGGCGGCGAGCTCGGCCCCGGCCACGCGGCATTTCGCTGAGCTGGCCCTGCGTCTCCTTTCCCCCAGCCGCACTGCGCAGGGCGGGAACCGTCTTCACCGTCTCTTCGACCCGGACACTGAGACCCAGGGCGCAGGATTCGCGCTAGCCTCGGTGTCGCCCGAGGGGCTCGGGTCCCGCCCGATTTGTGTGTGTTACGGGCAGGCAGCTTTCCAGAGAGGGTGCTTGAGTTTCTGGAGCTGTGATTTTGCATTCTGTTCCCTGGAAGGTGAGTTGTGCGGGCTTTGCTCACCGCCTGCCTTCTTGTCTACGAAGCAAACCATATCGTCCAGCTGGTGGGCGCTTATTCCTTTCCCAGCCCTGGTGAACTGATCCGTGAATCTTGTCCCCAGCCAGTTATGACACTCCCCAAGTCGTCTGTAGGAGAAACAGCCCTATTTAATATGACACGACGTTAGGTGCCTATGATTCCTGGACCTTCTTTTTGATACACTCCAGTCTGTCTGTCCCCCTCTTCACTTGTAGCACTCAGACTCAACATACTACTCCAGAGATAGTCTCATGAATGGAACTTCACCTCCCTCATTCCACACCCCATACTTCTGTTAATGTACCCCCACCCAAAACACACTGCCTTTCCTGAGGTCTGTTGCATGGTTGACCATGGGGAGCTTCAGGTGGATTGAATGTCAGCAGAATCTTGAGTTCTCAGAAGACAGGGTGTAGGCCCAGGCAGCAGGGAAATATTGACCTTTTCCCTAAGACTCCAATACATGCAAGAGATGCCCTTGGCTTTTTTTTTTTTTTTTTAAGACAGAGTCTCACTCTTTTGCCCGGGCTAGAGTGCCGTGGCATCAGCCTAGCTCACAGCAACCTCCAACTCCTGAGCTCAAGCAATCCTGCCTCAGCCTCCCGAGTAGCTGGGACTACAGGCATGCTCCACCATGCCCGGCTAATTTTTTCTATATATTTTTAGTTGTCCAATTAATTTATTTCTGTTTTTAATAGAGACGGGGTCTCGGTCTTGCTCAGGCTGGTTTCCAACTCCTGAGCTCAAACAATCCGCCAG
>CAUYSK010111167.1:0-55734 GCA_963575035.1 Avahi laniger
CCTCCTCCCTCCTCCTCCTCCCCCTTCCCCTCTCCTCCCCCTCCTCCTCCCTCCTCCTCCCCCCTCCTCTCTCCTCCCCCTCCTCCTCCCCCCTCCTCCCTCCATGCTATAAACATTGATCAAGCACCTGCTGGATGCCAGGTACTGCTCTAGACCCTGGAGACACACTAGTGAACAAAAAAGCGTCCCCGCTTACATCCCGGAGGGACTTTCCTGTGTGTGTGTGTGTGTCTGACTATACAGTGTATATAGACGGTGGCTAATTAATAACAGCCAAGCTGTTTATTGAGCACTTTCTCTGAGTCATTCCGTGTGCTTCACCCATACTCATTCAGTTAGTCCTCAGGACACCCCCATGAAGTAGGTGATATTATTCACAAACAGAGGCCCAGAGAGGTGAAGTGACTTGCCCAAGGTCACCCAGCAGAGCACAGATTGAACCCCAGCCAGCCGCTGGACTCCAGAGCCTGCCTGGGTAACCAGTGCAGGGAGCTGGCGCTGGCGACGGTGACGGGGAAGACAGAGATGTTAACCACCCGGCTTCTCTCCACGGCACAGGCTGCTTTGTTTAACGGCTTTGGTGGGTCCCAGATCCCAGATCCCATAAGCTCTCAGAGATCCGAGCGATGCAGAGGGCCACGTAAAGTTGGAAGTGAGATCCCCTCTGCCCCCAGACCACCCTTCACCCTAATTCCATTCCCACAGTTTGGGGCATCCACCCAGCCACCAGCCCAGTGGGGGCTGCCCGGGTGAGCGGGACCTGGCCACGGCCCCCGCCAGCGCCCCAGCCGGGACCGCTTCCCGGGGGTGGGCGCCGCTCCTCTATGGGGCCGCCTGGTTTCTCTTTCTGGCAGCGTCTGCAGTCCCCAGCTCTGTCACCCGCAGCTATTCTCGGCCTCTGTCCCCTTTCACTTTCTGCTCTGCCTCTTCCTGCCTCGGTGGTTCCCCGCCACCCCCTCGCCCCTAGACTGAGACTCCCCTCACCCGCCCAGCTCCCCACTCTCTGCCTGCCTCCCCAGCCAGCCTGGCTCCCCCCGAAAGCTGTGGAGGAGGCCGGATGCTGCCACGGTGGGGTCTGGCCGCGTGACCTGGGCTGCCTCTTCCCTCTCAGTCTCGCGTCCTCTGCTCATGCCCATCTGCCGGGCTGCCAGGGAGAGCGGGTGGCTCCCGGAGACCCGCTAGGAATCCCGTCCTTGCTCAGGACTCAGCACACAGTGGGGACGCAGGTCCCCTACCCCCAGTTGAACTGCCACATTCAGATTCAGGCACAGGGGGAGCAGCCAAGACAGCCCTGGGCTGGGCGACCCTGGGCAAGTCACTTCCCCCTCTGGGCCTCAGTTTGCACATTGGAGTAGACAGTCACGATGCAGAGTGACGCAGGCTGGGCCAGAGGGAGCCCAGGGGAGCTATTTAACACGCTTGTTGGTTACGGCCTCTGTCTCCCCTTGCTAGTGTGTAAGCCCCTCGAGGGCAGGGAACTGGGTCTGTTTGTTCACTGCCAAGAGCCCAGAGCCAGGAAGAGTGCCTGGCACATAGTAGGTACAGAGGGAATGAACAGATGCCCAATGAGGTGCCATTCCCATTTTCTGGCTGGGACGCATGAGCTCAGGGAAGGGCACTTGTTCCCGGCTACACACAAGAAAGAGCCCTGGTAGGAGGACATGGAGCTGGCACGTTCCAGGCCTTGAGCTGCGGGGCCAGGACTCTCTGTGGCACCTGCCTCAGATCGGCCTCCAGCTCCTTTAAGGTCTCTGCTCCTGAACCTGCCAGGTGAAGCCCGACACAGGGCCAGCCCCCAGGGGCCCTTCCTGTTGGCCCCTCTGCAAAGTCTCCCGTGTTGTCTGCTGGAGGCGTGTGATTGGGAGAGCCCCGGAGGCTTGGAGCAGCACCGGGGCACACCCAGATGGGCAAAGGCCTTTCTGGAGAGGAAGCAGGTGACAGGAGGGAGCCCTGAGCAGCAGGACCAGCCCCAGGGAGGACAGTGTCAATTCAAGGTTGAATCCGGCCCACAGCGTCTCTCTCCCTGAGCCCCTGCTCTGGGCCACTCTTGCTTGGGTCTAAGATCCCAGGGAAGATTCAGACCCGGGTATTAGACGCATGCTGGGTCCTTCAAGGGGTGCTGTTTTTATTTCATTTTGGCTCTCTTCGATCCTGCTGGTGGACTGCGTCTCCCCATTTCGCAGATGTAGAAACGGAGGCTCAAAGAGAAGAAGGGACCTTCCCAAGGTCACTTGGCTGAGAAGGAATATATCGAGGTGGATGAGAATGATAATAATAGTGTGATTCCCAACACTGGGTCATGACAAGCCATGCGGCTTCTGCCCTACCCCACCTCGGTTCAGCTGCTCTGGGGAAGCCAGCCGCCATGTTGTGAGGACACTCAAGCAGCCGTGCGGAGAGGCCTCCAGCCAGCAGCCACGTGAGTGAGCCCACGTGGAAGCAGGTTCCCCAGGCCCAGTCAACCGTCAGATGACGGCAGCCCTGGCTGACACCTTGACTGCAACCTTGTCACCCCCAAAATCCCAACCCACAGAAACTGTGTGGGATAATCAGTATTCATTGTTTGAAGCTGCTATATTAGTTCTCTCTTGCTGTGTGCCATTACCACAAATTTAGCGGCTTAAAACGACACACATATTATCTCACGGTGTTTGCAGGTCAGAAGTCTGTACGACATGCCTGGGTTCTCTGCCCAGGGTCTCACTGGGCTGCAGTCATGAGATCAGCTGGGGTCGCAGTTCCCAACTGGTGGCTCTGGGGGAAATCCATTTCCAAGCTCATTCTTGATTTGGGCAAAATTCAGTTCCTATGGCTGTAGGACCGAGGTTGGGTTTCCTTGCTGGATGTCAGCTGAGAGCGTCTGTCTGTTCTAGCGGCCAACGGCACGTCTCCACATGTGAACTCCTTCCGCTCTCAGGACTCCTGCCGTGGAGCGGCAACTCTTTCCTCTGCTTCAATCTCTGACTTCCTCTTCCGGCACCAGCCCGAGAAACTCTCCCTCGGGTTTTCCATCCTTTCGTCTCTCTGGGATATTGCCTCAGCCTGCTCTTCCAGTACTTATGCTGAAGTTTTTATTTCTGCTGTCCTCCTTCTAGTTCTTTTTTGTTCTCAGAACGTTTCTTTTCATAGCGTCATGTTCTTGTTTTATGGATGCAACGTGTTATATCTCTCTAAGGATTTTTTGTTTTCTTGAAGGTCATTCCTGCTCCCTGCCATGGCTCTGTTTTCTTGGAGTTTTTCTCCTCTGTTGATTTTGGCCTCTGACTTTCAGATGACACGCTTTCCTCGAGTTTTCGGAGACTCCGCGCTGCGAGTTCATGTTGAAGAGCGGGTCCTTGTGGGCAGGACAGGTGAGACTTGTCCGCATGACTGGGCAGGATCTGGCTGTCATTGTAGGGTCCCAAAGCCAGCATCTGAAGCGTCTCCTCCTGAGTAGACCCCTGGCAGGCTGGCAGCTTCCCAGGGAGCAAGCAGGGGGTGGGGCTGGGGTGTCTCACTGATGAGCACATGGTCTTTCCCTTCACCCCTGAAATTTCAGGACTGCCTTCAATTCAGTGCTTTGTCCTCAAGTTCAAAGCCTCCAGCACAGTTTCTGTTTATTTATTTGTTAGAGACAGGGTCTCACTCTTTCACCCAGGCTAGAGTACAGTAGCTGATCATAGCTCACCGCAGCCTCGAACTCTAGGGCTCAAGCCATCCTCCTGCCTCAGCCTCCCAAGTGCCTGAAACTATCGGCACACGCTAACATGAGCCCGGCTAAATTTTTTTTATTATTTTTAGAGTCAAGGTCTTGCTATAATGCCTAGGCTGGTCTTGAACTCCTGGCCTCAAGCCATCCTCCCAGCTCGACCTCCCAAAGTGCTGGCATAGCAGACGTGAGCCACTGCGCCCAGCCACAGTTCCCATTTAGACCGTGCTGCTGGAGTCACGCCAGGTGGTGGGGTACAAAGATGAACTGGACGTGCTCGGCCACGAACGCTGAAGACCTGCTAATTACTGAGCACCTACTGTGCACCAGGCGCTGAAGCTAACTCAGGGATCCCCCGCCAAGGGAGCTATCCGCCATGTCTGGAGACGTTTTCGGGGTCACAGGTGGGGCGTGGGATGGGTGCTGCTGGCATCTGGTGGGTGGAGGCCGGGATGCTGCTTACATCCTACCATACTCAGGACGGCCCCCCAGTGAAGGATCACCCCGCCCTGAGCGTCAGTAATGCCAAGGTCAAAATCCTGCCCTAGAACGGCGCGAGGCGCGTGGCCTGACCTCACAGGAAAGCAGCAAAGGGTTTCTGGTCCCTCAGCTCCGATGTGCCGGGGGCAGCAGGAAGCTCTTTGCTTTCGCAGCGACCCTGTGGCCTTGCTGCCTGGCTGCATGGGGCGCCTGAGGCTGAGCCGGCCTCCGGGGCTGCTGTGCAGGGGCGAGAACAGCCGGCAGGGACCCGTCTGCTCTCGGCCCACGCCAGGCGCCCGGGATGGGGGAGCCGCAAATGCCCACCTTCCTGCCCAAGCCCGCCTCCCTCTTCAACCTCCGGGGAAGCCGGGGGTGGCAGCGGCCGCCGGGTGCGAGCCGGCCCAGACCTGTGGCCCTGCCTGATGTCGGTCCCCATCGAGCCGTGTGACGAGACCAGGCCACAAGAAAGAGGTTTCAACAAGCGTTATCGCTTCCTGGAACTCCGACTCGGCGACTTCCCCGAAGACCGGCTGTGCCTGGCGGGCGGGCGGGCAGGCTGTGCGCGGTGGGGACCGGGCTGCCCCCTTCCTCCCCCGCTGCCTCGGCTGCCTCGGTCTGACTACCTGGAAGCACTCTGCCCTCCGGGCCCAGCGCCCCGCAGCGTGGCTCGGCTGCCAGTTCAACAGCGTCCCCGGGAGCGCAGGGCAGGGGCTGCTCCAGAAGTTTCCTCCGGCCTCTGGGATGCTCAGCCCACACTGGACCAGGCTGGGCCCCCTGGGTTCCCAGAAACCCACCCCGTCTCCTCTCTGCCCCTGAACAAGCCGTTCAGGGCAATTGGCAATCAGGCTCGGCACAGATGTGCCTCAGTGTTACTCTCAGAGAAATGGACACAAATCTGCCACCCCAATCAACTGGCCGTCAGACAGGGGCCACTTAGGTAGGCATATGGTTTCTGTTTCTGTCTAGCTGGGCCCTGGAAACCCAGATGGGGGCAAAAATCCCACTTGGCAGAGGTGGGGTGGTTCAGAAACCCAGATTCTTGGACACCATCATCTCTGGGTGGCTGCGATGACTCTGGAATAAGTCACTTCCTCAATTCCCCAGTTCACAGAAAACCCAGCTGTGAATACAGACCCAGCGGCAACGGGGCGGGGCGGTGTGCGCGTGAGCAGAGTGAGGTGGCGAGTGAGGCAGAGGAACCAAGGACAAAACCTGAACCCCTTGAGAAGGCAGAAGCTTCTAGTCCCTGCCAGCGGGGTTTCCTTAGCCTGCTTTTTGGAAGGAAAGACCCTCAGGCATGTAGTATCCCTGGGCCTCAGTTTCCTCATCTAGAAAATAAAGATGATATTAGATTGAACCATATGAAGTTGCCAATACTCTTGGTCTGTTTGTTTGTTTTTAAGAGACAGGGGTCTCACTATATTGCCCAGGCTGGACTTGAACTTCTGGGCTCAAGGGATCCTCCCCCCTTAGCCTCCTGAGTTGCTGGAACTACAGGTGCTTCTTATGTTTTTGACCTACAAAATCAGCAGATTCATACAAGTTAGCCTGACACGATCTACCTGGAAGATTGTTTGAAGAATTAAATGAGATCCTGTGACGTACTTAGCACAATGCTTGCATATAATAAGTGCTCAATAAACAATATCCCTTATGTTATATAACAATACATATTTTATATCTCCTACCTAGTACTATGACGCCAGTGATCATAATGGCACTAAGCATTACTAGTTCTTTCCCCATCCCCCCCTTCCCAGACCCACAGCAGCCTTCCCTTGCTGAGTGTGCACCACACCCGGGGCAGGTCGCGTATTCTTCACTCAGTCATCAACAGTCAGCGTCGGCCATGAGCACAAGCGTGCGCAGGCGCGGTGCTAGGGTTCGGGATTCACGTGCGCAAAGGAGGCAGCCAGCACTGCCGCATCCTGGGTCACTTCTCCCTCTGCGCATGCTTGCTGGGAAGGCCCTGCTGCTAGGTTAGCTCCTGCAAGCCACACCATGCTCACAGTTCATCTTGAGCTTCTAGCCTTCTGTAGTGTTAAGGTCAGTCAGTCTGCCTTGGTGCAATTGATTTTTTTTTTTTAATTCAAATGTAGGACATTGCATTAATGTCTTAAAATAACAAATTTTTCTGGGTCTGCCAGGTGAGGCCCGACACAGGGCCAGCCCCCAGGGGCCCTTCCTGTTGGCCCCTCTGCAAAGTCTCCCGTGTTGTCTCCTGGAGGGTGTGATTGGGAGAGCCCCGGAGGCTTGGAGCAGCACTGGGCACACCCAGGTGGGCAAAGGCCTTTCTGGAGAGGAAGCAGGTGACAGGAGGGAGCCCCGAGCAGCAGGACCAGCCCCAGGGAGCACAGCGTCAGCTCAAGGTTGAATCCGGCCCACAGCATCTCTCTCCCTGAGCCCCTGCTCTGGGCCACTCTTGCTTGGGCCTAAGATCCCAGGGAAGATTCAGACCCGGGTATTGGATGCTTGCTGGGTCCTTCGAGGGGTGCCGTGTACCCACTCGCTGTCTGAGCCCAGGGCTTCATTTGGGATCCTGACTCTGCTGCCCAGTGGGTTCACCGTCCTTGCAATAGCAGGTCGTCTGGCTTCTTATGAAGGAATCCAGGAAGAAGGAAGGAAGGACACAGCTGCGGCCAGAGCCCTGTGGCACGTCACCCAAGACTGCTCAGCCGGTTGGCACGCGTGTGCGTCTGTGTGTGTGTGTGCACGTGTGGTTAACAATTTACAGATTCAGAGACTCAACCTGGACACCAGTGCTTCTGTCCTCTGAAATTAGCCTCACTGAAGGCAGATTTGGGCTTCACCACATGTTAGCTGTGTGACCCTAAGCAAGTCATTCACCTCTCTGGGCCTCTGTTTTCTCATCTGAGAAATGGGGGTAATAACAGTTCTACCCCTCTAGGGTCGTGAGAAGGATTACTGAAACTGTGAAATGGAGCTCCCAGCAGTGCCTGGCACAAAGTAGCTACTCGAGCCAGGGGCATGAAGTGTTTCTGCACCAGATGGTTCCTGGAAAGTTAACACATTGATTGCCACACTAGAAAAAAAAAATTTTCCTTGGACCACAGTGTTTTATTATGAAAATAGAATAAAAACCTCAAAAACAAAATGATCCTTTCTAATTTAATGAAAAATTTGTTATTTTTTATTGTTTTCTGTGTGTGAGTTATATGCAATTCACGTGGCACTAGAATCAATTTTTACACTGCACGCCACTTGAGTTGTATGTGACTCACGACATACTTACTGAAGTTGTTTCGGAGAATTGAGTCTTCATATGCTTCACGAGGCCCCAGGCTCAAAATGAGCGTGAGTTAAATACAACTCAGGTGGCAGGTGATGTGTTAAGCAGCTACATGTCCCTGGGGCAGCGGCTTGGCAGAGGCAGGAGAGCGGCGAGGCTGCGCTGCAGGGACAGGAGCACTGTGCCACCACGTGGGCTCCCCAGGGGTTCAGCTTCCCTCCTCTCCCCACAAAGCCCCTGGTGTGTCTAACTTCACAGGTAAGCCCCCCTGACCCAGCCCAGGGACTTTGGGCCCCCAATCAGAGTGACTCCCCCCCCCAAGCCTCAGTTTTCCCATCTGTGAAAAGGGAACAAAACCTCAGTGGATGGTTAAGAGCTTTGATGAAACAAAGCACATACAAGGTAACCACCAGGTCCCTTCCCTGTCCTGCCGGCCTCGGCTTCCTCACTGACCAGATGGGGATGATAATTCCTACTTTGTCAATCAACGACCAAAAGGACGCTCACGCAGTGCTACGTGGAAAAAGTGGGTTACAATATGGGTCACAAGGAATAGTGTCTCTTTATTTCCTACAGAAAAAATATATGTATCTGTAGAAATCAGGCTAGAAACATATATATGTATATATATAAATGTAGTTAATACTAACATTATTGGCAGATTCTTTAAAATTTTTTCGAAAAAATGTGGAAATTAAAAAATAATGTGGACTGCTGGAGGCTGTGGACGTGGGGCAGGGGTATGCGGGAACTCTCTGTACTTTCCACTCCATTTTGGTGTAAAACTAAAACTTCCCTAAAAAACAATAAGTTATTAAAAGCAACCATGAATCAGGAGGTGCGAAAGGGTAGAAGCCCCGCATCCCAGTGGCCCTTCCAAGATCTCCTCCACAGCAAACATCTGTGAGGGGCCGTCGGCTCCTGGCAAAGTAATCTTGGGTCTTCCACACCAGAAGGTTGTTTCGCCTCTTCTTAAGACATGTGGTTCCATTACACTGCTTGCCATCATTAGGGCCAAACCTGACCTCTGACCCCTGCTGCTCTGATAACACTGATAACCCAGGACTCTTTGGGTTTTAAGTGACAGAAGCCTAGCTCAGACAAGCATAAACAAAAAAGGAAATGTGGTGCATGTAACAAGGAAGTCCAGAGGTGGATTTCAGGCATGGCTGGATGCAGGAGCTCACATGCTGCATCAAGGCTCTGTCCTGTTCTCTTTCTCTCCAATTCTCTTGATGCACTGGGCACACTGACTGCCAGTGGCCCCAGTTTAGAGGAAAGAGTTCCCATTAGTTTCAGCTGAAAAGTCTCAGGAAAGTCTCTGATTGGTCTAGCTTATGTCATGTGCCTACCCTGAACTGGGGCATGGGGAACTCTGATTGGCCAGGTCTGGTCCATGCCTACCTATGTACGGCCAGGGTGCCATGATTGACAGCTCCTTCAGGCCCATACATGATGGGGCGGGACAGTTCTTTGAGAGTGAAGCATTAATCAGCTCACCACAGTCGCTCCTGCTTCCCGGTGTCCAAGCCTCTGTGTCTGCTGTGTTGTCCACCTCCTCAGCACGTGGGACAGAGACTACCAGCTCAGGTCTGTGTCCCCAGGGCTGGGCTGCCGCACATGGAGGAAGGAGGAGGCACTGTGAGACTAAACAAACCTGGGCATGAATCCAAGCTCTGCCTGAGGGCTGTGTGACCTAGGCAGGTCACTGTAGCTCTCTGAGCCTTATTTTCCTTCCTGACCGTGTTGCCCCACAGGAGGGTGTCAGGGATTTAAATTGGTCACTAAGGGGAGAGTGGGAGCCGGGGGCCTGGTCCAGGTGGGACGGCCAGGACAGGGATGCGGGGCACCGCATGAATCCACGGAGGGGAGGTCGGGTGCACGGGCCGCGTCGGCGTCTCCTCCCAGCTGTGCCGTCTTCGGCACGAACGGCTGCACTTCCCCAGGCCTCACCTGGCCCACGTGCAAAGAGGAGCGAGACATGCTCCAATCGAATACCTGAAACTGGGCAGTTTATGAAGAAAAGGCATTTATTTCTCATAGCTATAGAGGCTAAGAAGTCCAAGGTCAAGGGGCTGCATCCGGGAGGGCCTTCTTGCTGGTGGGGACTCTGCAGAGTCCCAAGGTGGCACAGGCATGACGTGGCGAGGGGCTGGGTGTGCTAGCTCAGGTCTCTCTTCCTCTTCTCATAAAGCTACTGGGCCCACCCCCCTGACAACCCATCAATTCATGAATCCTTTAGAACAGGAGTGGATTAATCCATTCACGAGGGCCTCACCTCTCAACACTGCCACGTTGGGGAGTAAGTTTCAACGTGCGTTTTGGAGGGGACAGACATTCGAACCACAGCACGCGGCTCCTTTGGCGCAGTTATACGGAAGGTGGGAGATAACACAGGGCCATTCCCAGGGTCACAACTCTGAGTCTTCGCGGATGCTCTTCCCTCTGCCTGAGATGCCCTTCCCCGCCCAGGCTGCCGGGCCAGGTCGTGCCCAAGCCGTGCCTGAGTCCCTTTAATCCTGACTCTGGACGGCTCAGATTCACCTGCTCCCCCAGCGCCTGGCAGGCAAGAGGCACCAAGCAAACGTTTTCAGGACGAACGAATGACCTCCGGGCTCTCTGGGGGTCACCGACTCCAGCGCAGGCCGCTGGCTCCGTCCCCGCTGGCAGGGGAGGGGGTTCTCGGGGGAGTGAGGAAGTCCAGGTCACATCTGGAAGCACAGGCGGCCGATTTCTAAGAAACCAGCTAGGGACAGGAAGGCTGGCGCAGAGGGTGCTCAGGACGGCTTTTACTTTCAGTTTCCTGGGGCCAGAGTGGAGCGGGGTTCTCGGCTGGGAAGGGGGGTGTCGCAGGCACGGTTTCCGGGGGGCAAGGACGCAGCCAGCACTTCGGGAAGACGTGGAGCAGGGCTGGAGCCACCCAGGCACGAGGGTGGGCGCAGGGGCTGCCGCGGCTGGGGGCCTGCGGCCTGGCTCAGCGCCAACGCTCCCCTCATCCCCTTGCCCTTAGTTGTATACATGCCTTGGATCATTCCTTCATGCACCCATTCATCCGTTCACCGTCCGTGTGTCCCTTCTTTTGTCTTCAGGTTCTCGTGCTGGTTTTCTCTCTCCTTCCTTCTTTTTCTTCTCGCCCCTCCACTACCCTCCCCTCCTCTCCATCTGGGTCTCCTGCTCCTTCTTGTCCCTCCTTTCTTGCTGTCTCCACCCCCCCCTTGTCTCCCCGCCGCTCTCCCTTTGTTTCTCCCCCACTCTGTCCATCTCGCCTCCCTGTCCCCACCCCTCTCTCTCACGTTCTTGCTTTGTTCAGCCTTCCTCAAACTTCATCATTCACCTGCGGCCATCTGTCAACCACATTTTTTATTTTTGAGACAGTCTCGCTCTGTCGCCTGGGCTACAGCGCCGTGGCGTCAGCCTAGCTCACAGCAGCCTCAAACCCCCGGGGCTCAAGCGATCCTCCTGCCTCAGCCTCCCAAAGTGCTGGGATTATGGGCATGAGCCACCTCGCCCGGCCTGTTTACCACATTTTTCTTAACCAAATGCTCTCTCCCAGCAACTTTTTAAAAAATCTAAATATCTACTTTAGTGTTGTCTCAGGCAGTGAGACAGGTTTGAGGTGACAGATTTCCCCTAATATACACTGAAATAAGCACGTGATTATTAATAACCACTAAGAGACTGTTGGCCAGTCTCAAAACTAACACATGAGAGGGAAGGGCTGTGTCGTGTCTCCTTCACCCACGCAGCTGCCCTGGCTGGTCCTTTTCTCCCCCCGAGCCCGGCCCCTGGCTCTCCGAATTAGCCCGTCATCTGCACCCCACGTGGGGTTGGTATCCCGTCTCTATGGAGCTCTCCTAGCACAAAGCACGCTTCTGCACGCCATGCACGTATTAATGCATTTACTGCCCTAACAGTCCTGGGAGAGAGCCGCAGTAATAATCCACACTTAACAAATGGAGAAACCGAGGCACAGAGAGGTTAAGGAAGCTTGCTTGTATCACAGAGGGGTTATGCTAATAAGGTGGTCCCTGCTCCTCTGGCACTCACAGTCTAGAAGACAGAGCAAACCTCTTGGCAATCTCATGTGGACTTTCACAGAGGCAGTAGGGCCCAGCAGAGAGAGACAAGGAGGGCTTCTTAGGGGAGACAATGGCTGAGTTGGGTTTTGAAGGTTGAATAGGAGTTTTCCAAGAGAAGAGGAAGCAAGGGAAATATCAAAGGCTTTCCCTGGGGGGCTTGAAAGGCCTAGGGAACCATGAGAAATTTGGGATGGTGGGAGCAGGTGCAGAGTATGATGGAAACATATGTGGGGCCAGGTGATAGGGGCCTCAGATCCCACGGGAAAAGGGTTGTATTTTAGTGTCTGGCAGCTGAGAGCTACTAGAATGTTCTGGGGTCACCTCCTTGGTTCAAATACTGCCTCTACTACTTGTACCAGCTGTGAGGCCATGGACGAGAAATTTAACCTGTCCTGGCCTCAGTTTCCTTGCCTGTAAAACAAGACAATGATGGTACCTACCTAGAAAGTGCTAGATATGGGAATCTGATAGTAATACTCATTTGCAGTGGGAGCTGAGGGGGTGTGTGCCTGGGGGTGTGAGGTGATCAGGTTGCCATTGGGTGGTCCCACCCCATTCCCTCCTAACGCCTGCAAAGAGGAACAGAGCCCACCTCTCTGTCCTCAGTTTCCCGATCTCGAATCCGGAGCAGGAGAGTGTGCTGGGAGCCTCCACTGTGCCTTCCCCTCCCCCCACACCCCTGCTGCCTGGCTGGGGGTGCCAGCAGGCCCCTCCAGGCTGTACCTGAGGCAGTTTCACTCTGACCCACCTTCTGGGAACCGCAGCTTTTCTTGTCAGCAGGCCAGCGAGGAGGGGACTTGGCAAAGGTGAGACGAGAGACGTTAAGGCACCCAGGCTGGGCGTGTTGGGGTTTCATTTTCAGTGGCCCAAGCTGGGAACCAGGACAGGGCCCCCTAACCTCATGCCTGCCCCAGAACCTCACGCCTATTCCTGAGCAGGTCCTCTGTGTTTATTGTTTTGTAATCACTTCCGTTTCATCCTCCACACCCTGTGATCTCTGGACATCCACCCCATTTCACAGGTAAGGAAACTGAGGCTCAGAGTCAGTGAAGGGACCACTTGCCCACAAAACACAGCTGGCAGCCACCTAGGCAGTGTCCCCCAGGCGTGGGACAGGTGCCCTGCAGGGTCTCTGGGTGATGGTTTTAGGTGGAACATGGGGACGCTTTTATAAAACATTGAGAACCCCTCCCTCCTCCACAAAACAGTGATTTCCTCTTTTCTTTCTCTTGTAGTCTTTCTGCTCAAGCCAAGGAGAAAGGCTCGTATTGGCGCTATGGTGTCTTAAACACCTCTGTAGCACATGCTGTATCCCTCTCTCTCTCTCTCCTCCTCCTCCTCCTTCTCCCCCACCCCCCAAACTCAGAACAGACCTTTTGCTCAGAGCAGAGCAAGACCTCAATATCTAGCTAGAAACTGACACTGGGCTTCATTGCATAGTCTAAGGTTACCTCTTTGTGGCAGGTGAATCCTGGCTTTTCAGGTACGGCGATGATACATTTCCCTTGAAATAAAATTTACTTAAGGAAACCAAGTAACTTGAGTAGAAGACAATATTAACTGAATAACAGAACATCTGGGGCTTGGATAGATCTGGTGAAAAAACCCATAAAAATGGAGCTCAGTGACTGATAGCCGACAGCCTCAGTTTAGAGATGAAAACGAAGGGACGGCTGAAACGTCAGGTCACCTGTGTTAGTCTCACCTCCGCCAGGCTCGGCTGCCCACCTGCAGTGTGGCCCTGGGCGCCGTCCTTCAGCCTGGGCAGCAGTTTCCTCATCTGCACGACGCAGATAGCAAGAACCAGTCCTGGTCATACAGTTCTTGTGACGATTAATGCAAGTCTTAGAGCAACGTCTAGTCTAGCATCTAGACACTGACCATTTCACTTGGGTGACCCGGCAGCCACTGCTGCTACTAGCATGTGGCAAAGCTGAAAGGGAGCCGGGGCTGTCTGTCTTTGTGGCTGTGCTGGTCCGAATCCATCGGGGCAGCGGCGTGATGCAAAATGACCCTCATCGTCACAGGTCCTGTATCTGGGTGGAGATCCACTTTCTTTCCCCTTACGCGATCCTCACGCCCTTTCTGAGGCAGAGCAGAGTGGGTATGACGGAGTCCGACGGTTGTTTTAGAAACGAAGCCACTATAGTCACGCGGCTGACAGAGTCGGGGCTTGAATCCAGGCCTTGCCCCTCCTCTCCTTCTCCAAGTCTCTGACTGCCCCTCCCAGCTGCGCCCAGGTGTGGGAGGGAGTGTGTCTCACTGTGCGGGTCACTGCAGGTCCCCAGCTGGGGCCGGCCCTGAATGTCACCCTCCAGCCCTGTCCTGGCACAGATGCTGCTGTCTGGCTCCGGCTCATCCTCATTCGCATCCGTGCCCACCCCCGACCCCCACCCCAGCTGCCAGGGCTGCCGGCTGCCCCAGAGCCACTTCCCAGGGTTCCCACCAAGCAGTCCTGGCACCCTCTCATGCAGCCTTGCAGAGAAGTCACCAGCCCACTGCCCTTCCTGGTCCCCTCGGCCTCAGAGCAGGCCGCGTGACACGCTCTGAGCTCCGGCTGCTTCCTCCAGGGTGGTCCTAGGTGTCCGAAATGAAGCCTGAACCTGCGGGCCCTGGAGCGCTGTACTGAGTAGTGAGGCCGTGAGTTCTGGCATCAGACACGCTTGGGCCCAACTCCGGCCCTGCCTTTTACTCACTGCAACAGGGACAATGTCTTTACCTTTGTGAGCTTCAGTCTCCTCGTGACACAGCCTGGGCGAGGTGTTAGCACCCACTAGGTGCTCAATAAATGGCATTATCTTAGCACATTGACTGCCACAGTAGAAAAATAATTTTTTTTCCCTGGGGCCACGGTGTTTTATTAAAACAAAACAACCCTTTCCAATTTGCTATTTTTTATTGTTCTCTGTTCGTGAGTTATATGTAGTGCAATCCAGGTTTTTAGAATTGTCAATATTAATTGTAGCAATAAGAACATCAACAGGTAAGAGTTTCACAAACCAATTCGGGGTTTTGCTTCACGAGGCCCCTGGCTCAAAACTAGTGTGAGTTAAATACAACTCATGTGGCAGTCAGCGTGTTAACCCAGCAGCTATGCAAGAGCCTGAACTCAGAGAGGGCTGACCCCAATTAGCGTCACCATCGCACCCCTCACGTGTGCACACTTTCGGGCATCCTTTCATTTAACTTCGCCCCGGGGTGGGTAGTTAGCAGCCCCCGGGGTGGGTAGTTATCCACAGCATTTCCAGGTGAGGAAAAGGTTCGAGACCTCAGAGCTGTGTGAGGTGGGGGAGGCAGGGTGGCCTGGAAAGCGTGGGCGCACGGCGGAGGGCTTGCAGCTGTGGCCTTGGCAGGGCATGTGCCTGGGACGTGCGCTCCCTGGGCCAAGTGGTCTCCCGAGAGCCTGGAGTCCAGCGAGCAGGACGCGCTGAGTGGACCCGGACCCCACAGAGGTGAGGGGGGCCAAGCATGGCTGAGGGACTCTGAGTAGCGCTTGGGGGCGGGGGTGGCTAGGGTGGTGACGTCACCAGCATAGCACATGGTGGCCCTAGAGCACGGGAGCTGAGTAGGAACCCCACGGTCTAGGTGCAAAGGGCACCCAGGACACACCGAGGCGGGAGGGAGTGGGTGGGTGTCTCAGCCAGACCCCTGGGGCTTCCAGGGAGCAGGGCCCGCTCCTGAGCCATGGGAGGGCTGAGGGTGGCCGGCTGGGCCCGCACTGGCGTAGGGGAGGAGGCGGGCAGATGCGGTTGCACGGGGGCCACACGGCCACTGCAAAGCCCAGGCCCCGTGTCCCATGAGGGATGTCTGTTGGGTCCCAGGGCCAGGACCAGGGTTGAGAGAGGCAGTCTGAGCGCCCACGTTGGGCACTGTTGGCACGTGTGAATTTGCTTTGATGAAAACTGCATTTCCCTCTCTGAGGGACCCTGAGACCCCCTCCAAGCCCACGAAATTATTCTTGGAAGGCTCTGAGCCCTGGGGAGGCTCTAGGTGATGGCCAGGCGAGGGGCTGCCCAGGTGAGGGGGCTGCCAAGCAGGCATCCAGGTGGGCCTGGCCACACCCACCCGTCGTGTCCTGTGTGGCCTTCCCCAGAGTGGAGGTGGGCCCCACGCTGCACGGGGGAGCACTGCCCCAAGAAGCTCACTGGGTTCTGGGGGTGCACATGCTGGGGCTCTGCTCAGACTCGGGTTTCTGGCTGCGGTCTGGCCCACTCTGGCCGCGTTCCGGGGACAGGTCCTGGGGCTTTCTCTCGTTGGGGCCCGATTGGCTGGTGCTTAGGGGTCTGGCCGAGAATGAACTCCCCGCACAGACCTACACATGCGCAGGAAGCCTCAGCCCATGTCACCCTGCGGCCAGAAGATCTGGTCCCCCCAAGCTCCCCATCAAACTTCAATCCACACTGTCACCTTGGCCTACAGGGCCCAAGTGCTCTGCCCCTGCCCACCCCCTCCACCTCCTCTCCCTCTACTTGGCCCTCACCCAGCACCCACCTCCCACCCTCACCTGGCTCCTTCCTGTCTTTCTGGGCACAATTTCAGTGTCACCTAGGAGGAGCCTTGCTGCCCTTTCTCTCTAAACTAGCCACACCTGCTGTCCAACAGCCGGTTGAGTTTTCATCTGAATGCTGTCGCCATGTTCCTAGAACGTTCTTGTGCCTTTATTTCATATATAGTTATTTACTGTCCGAGGCCCTGTGAGTCCCACGTGCAGGGACCAGACACTGTTCCGTTCATTCCTGTATCCTCTGGGCTTAGAATAACAGCAGGTGCTCAGTGAGTGCACGTTATCGGAACCTCAGTAAACCTCATCTATTGAGCGCCTCGTCATTCAGAGGTGCAGTTAGCACCTGCTGCATGCCACGTTCTATGCCAAGTGCTCTGTGCCGGTTAGCTCAGAGGCTCAGCGCTCACTCCCTGGGGCAGTAACGGCACCTGCCCGGGAGGCTGCCGTGAGACCTGGAAGTGTGCATTTTCACAGGATTCCTCCCCCTTGCCACCCCCTGCCCCGCTGGTTCAGAAACCCGTCCTGTTTGGAGTGGGGTGGACCTGGTGCAAGTCACTGTTGAGCTGTGTGACCTTGCGGAGGTGACTGCGCGTCTCTGAGTTTCCATTTCCTCATCTGAGTCCCCAGCTCAGGGGCAGCTTTGATGTTGGTCCAGGGCTGTTTGTGCACCTGCACGCAGTCCTTGTCATTCCAAAGAGCTGCTCCTGTGCGTGCCCCAGGCTGCTCACCTACGCTCGCTGCACCGGCCCGACGCAGGCCCTCGCGCGCACAAACACTCCTCTCACTTTTCATCCTTGTAAATTGACGTCAGCGCTGCTGAATCATGAAGCTGAGGTTTGAGAGAGAGACAGAATCTGCACCCAGGAAGCCACAGGGTGGGCGCGCGTGTGCACACACACACACACACAGACACAGTCTTTCTCCCCTGCAGGGGCACCTGCACAAACTTTCGGTCACACAGGGCCTGGATCGCATTTCCTGGGGGCTTTTAAGGTCACTGTACATATGTTAGTATAGACTTTTTTTCCCCAAAATGACTCTTGAAGGGACGAAGGGGCCAGCTGTGGAGTGTGACTAGAGCCTTTATTCTCAGCTGTTCCACTTCAGGTTTCATAAGGGGAATGAGTTTGCGTATCCATCACTTCTGGAATGAAAATAGGATTTTTACACTTTTTTCAAACAAGGAAAAAAACCTTTTAACATACCATAAGCTACCTGCCAATTCCCCCCTCTTTAGAGGAGGACCTGTTTCCTCATCTGTAAAATGGGCTGTTGATAGCACCTAAACAAACTGTAAGGCCGGGGTGAGGCTGAATGCTTGAACTAGTGACTAGAGAGCAGGACCAGCACCTGCAGAGAGCGTGCCACATGCAAACATCAACAGCTGCTGCTGCTGTTACTGTGACGTCAGAGCTCTGTGTGGCCTGGTGGGACCAGTCCTGAGTGGGTTTGAAAAATCTGGCTCTGCCACTTGCTGTGTGCCCCCCTTGGCCTCTCTGGGCCTGTCTTCCCACCTACGGAATGGGGGAGGGTTTTCTCACTCACAGGGTGGCTGTGAGGCTTAAACAGGGTGGTGCGGGCCCAGCAGCTGTAACTGACATCGCAACCTGACCCCGAACACTGCCTTCTGGGATGTTTCCGCTTTCCCAGGCACCAGCCAGGACTGGGGTGAGGGGTGGCAGGAGCAGCTAAAGAAAGAACAAGGACAGGACTTGATTAATCCACACAGTGGAGAAGGAAGGGCAGAGGGTGGCTAAAAATAAAAAGCAGAGATTCTTGGCGAGTAGAGACAGGACATCACCTCCTTCGCTCCCACCCCACCTCATAAAGGATGACGTTGCCACAGCTCTGAGACCCTAAATCTCTTCTAACCCTTGAGGCCTGGAACCTATTTATTCCCCAGGACGAGCCTGGGCAGCTCCAGCTCTTGGACCATCCAGTTAATTTTATGCTACACTGTCGAGTCTGAAAGGTATTATTAAACATTAGCACGCTGCATTATCAGCACGTCCAAGGCTGCAGAGGGCCCTTCTAACTTCCGAAGATGAAGTGTGACATGTCCACAAGGCTGCTTAACCCTGAGCCCGAAAATAACTCAATTCACCGTGTTCAGCAGTGAGTTCCGAGCATGGCCCATCGGTCACACCGGCCACAGACATAGGAGCAGCCATGAAACCCAGGCCCTGGGCACTCGCTGCTGCCATGGGCCCGCCCCGCAAGCATCCTGGACTGAACCCTTCCTCCCCCTGCCCCATCACATACAGAAAGCTGTCCATTTTAGAGGCAGAAGTGGAGGCCCAGGGAGGCAAAGGGAATTGCCCACAGCCACCAGCAGGGCCCCCGCCACCACAGACCACAAAGCCTCTTTCTGGCTCCAAGTTACGTGTTCACCAAAAAGTACAGAAGACAGAACAGGGTGGGGGGAAAGGAAGTCAGACCCAGCCCTGTGTCCCCATCCCATGTGAAATACGTCTCCCTCGATGGCGTTTCAGAATGTGCCACTTCCAAACGCTCGCCAAGCCCCCACCCAGCCCCCACGCTCTTCCTGGAAGTTGTTGTGGTCACAGAACCAAAGAAGTTTCCTCTCTGTCATCCATTTGAAACAGATTCTGGGTGGGCAGCCAAAAAAAGGCTTGAGTGTCTTCGGGTGTGTGCGCACGAATTTACCCGTTACTGGGTTTTCTCTTCTGTAAGATGGGGTGAGAAGCTGTACTTCACACGGCTGTATCTCTACAGGATTAAGTAAATTTAAGCATAGAAAGCAAAGACTAGGGGCTGGCACACAGTATGTGCTCAAATGTGAGCTGCCATCTTGCCGCGCACACAGCAAAACCAGAGCCCTGCTTTCTGTCCCTGACAGTCCTGAGTGGAACTGCAGGGGGCCCAGCCACAGAACGTGCCCCCCATGCCACCTCCAGCTGAACAGGTCAGTCTTAGGACCCTTCTCCCTTGGACATGTTCGGAACCAAGAAAAACTTCTGGCCAAAGCACACGCTCTAGAAACCTTTTTTTTTCTTTAAAAAAAAACTTTCATAATAAAGTTTATTACCTAAACTGGCTGTAAAAAATATAAAATAGGATTCTGCACAGCAGAAAAATAAAGCCAGAGACCCTCCCCCAACCCCTGGTTTGTGCAAAGATACTGGGTGTATGTAAACATGACGAGGTAGGAGGAGCGGGTTCAGGTCCTGGCCCCAGATACAGTTAAGCTGCTACAATGACCAGGGGGACCCAGAGGGAAGCATCCCCAAGAGGTGAGGAGGGGTCTGCGGCCTCGTCTCCAGCTGAGAGCGGGAGGCGACTCGCCCCCACACCCGCTCCCTCCAACCCAGGCGGGGAGGGCACCCATGTGGTTCCAGTCAAATAATAATAATTAATAATAGAAAATAACAATGCGCCCCAGTTAATGCTCCGTGCACGGCGGGCGCGGCCGGTCAGATCTGGAAGGGGAAGGAGCTCAAGTAGTCCCGGAGTACGGGGTTGAGGGGGATGCGCGCCAGGTTCTCCCGGCCCACGGTGGCCACGATGCGCTGGCGGCACAGCTCCTGCAGCGGCCGCACGCGGCGCTGGCGCAGCGGGGCCCCCAGCATGCGGCGCGGCGCCGCCACGTAGTGCTCCAGCAGCTCGAAGAGGCAGTCGAAGCTCTCGCGGCTGCCGTCCAGGTGAAAGCGGCCGGCCTGGAAGTGCACGCGGATGCTCGTGGGGCCCGAGGCCATCTTCACGCTCAGGGCGAAGAAGCAGTTCCGCTGGCGGCTGTCGCGCACCAGGAAGGTGCCCACGGGCTCGGCGCGCAGCCGCTCGTGTGCCCCGTGCACGCTCAGAGGCCCCCAGTAGAAGCCGCAGGCGTCGAGGAGCGCGCTGGCGCGAGTGATGCGCCGGTAATCGGCGTGCGAGCGGAACGTGCGGAAGTGCGTGTCGCCGGGGGCCAGGGCCGGTGCCGGTGCCGCCAGGGAGGGCCGCGGGCGCGCTGGGGCCGCGGGCGAGGAGGAGGAGGAGGAAGAGGAGGAAGGCTCTGGCCGCCGTCGGGGCTCTGGTGCCGTGGAGATTGCATTGTCAGCTGCCACTTGGTTGTGTGCTACCATCCTACTCGAGGGGCCAGCCGGAGGGGTGGGCCATAGCGTCCGGGGGTGCGCTGATGGGGAGACAGAGGCAGTGAGCCGCAGCGCCCCGGGGGGGTCGGGGCTGGGCAGGTGAGCGGCCGCGAGGCGGCGCGGGCGGAGCACCAAGAGCGCGTGGCCCCTCTGAGCCTCGGCGGGCTCATCTAGTAAATGGACTCTTCGGTCCGCGGAGCTCTTCCCGGTGGCGGGGGATCGGGGGGCGGAGTCCACCTCCGGGAGCGGAGAGGGATGCGTGGAGAGGTGACCGAGAGCAGCCCGCTCCGGCTCCGGCCGTCAGGCCCGCGGCTCGCCGCCCCACGGCCGCCGCCTGCTGGCCAGTCCGGGATTGGCGCCCGGTCCTGGCGGTGTGGGCACAGGCAGCAGAAAGACTGCGCCGCGGGAACCCCGCGCGCTCGGGGGGCGTCCTGGGTGGGGCCGGGGGGGCGGTGCGTGCCAGAGGCGTGGCGGCTGCGACCCCAGCACGCAGCCCCCGAGCCAGCCCGGCTCCGGCTGCTGGCCGCCGGTCCTTTCCTCCCTTCTCCCTCCCGCCTCCTTGCCCTGTGCCCGGCTCACCTGGCGGCGGGGCGCGGGACGGCGGGGGGCTCCGAGGCGGCTCTCGCGCATGCTCCGGGGCCGGGAGCCGTGCAGCTGCCACGGCCGCAGCTCGCTCTGTTCCGCGCCCGCCCCTGCATCAGTCTTTTATGCTTGCAGAGCGAGGGCCACACCCCCTGCAGGACACGCCCCCTGAAGGACACGCCCCCAGCGCCACTTTCGGTTTCTCTTTCTGTCGTGGCGCTGGCATCTTCCCGTTGTTTGCGGTCTCCGGAATTCTCTCGCTGGGGGTCCTGCACCCGGACTTCGCTAGCACCTGCCCTAGCACCGCTGCATCCAGGGGCCCTGAACCTTCGGCCACTTCCTGGACATCCCCTTCGAACCTAGCGACCCCACTTTAGCCCCTGCGCCCTTCGGTCCCGGATTTCTGCAGCCAGGCCCTTCGGGAAGCTCTGGACTGGCCCCAACACACGCCTCCTACCCACCCATCTGGGGCAGATCTGTCCCCTACTCCCCCGGAGCCGGATCCCTCCAGGAACCCCCAGGAGGTCCCCCCGGGACTGCTCCCGCCCCGCGTAGCCCCGGAGCCGGTCGACTGCTGATTGCCGTTTCTTGGCTTGGGCTTCCCAGGAAGCGGCCGCCTGACCACAGGCTTCAGAGGAACGCCTCGGCGGGGCGGGAGGGGCGCCTCGACGCCGGGCCGAGTTCCTCGGAAACCGGGCGGGGCGTTCGCGGTCTCCAGCGGCCTCGGCCGCCCTCCCTGCTCTCCCACTGCGACAGCTGGGGAACCTGGCCCGGGGAGGGGCTGTGATTTGCAGTGGCTGGCGGATCGGAAGCTCCGGACCCGGCTCTCACCCTCCCTGTTTTCATTTTGGGGAGAAAGAGCAGCCGGGCGCCTCCAAACGCACTTTGGCGACCCATGAAAAAATGGTGCAGTTTCAGATGTGGTGATCAAAAACCCTACTTCCCTGGCCCTCCTCTCCCCCTTGCCCTACCTCATGGGTCCCCCTCCCGCTGCTCCATCCAGCACCTGCTCTTCACCCCCGCCCTCCCCACCCCACACACATTTGGGCTCCGGATGGTGCAGGGTCGGTGGTCAGGGCTATAATTTGTACACGTGTGTGATTTAGTGCTGTTTGTCGTGGACGGCCACGGAGCAGGTCCTGGCTGGTCCGTGTATTTGTGAATGAAGGCCGGTAGGGAGGCCCAGAAACTAGGGGCACACAAAAGACTCACGAGGCTGGCGGGGGCTTGGTGACTGGCCTTACGCCGGCACACACTGCCCTCTGCAGACAGCTCTCAGGATGCAGCCCAGACGGCTCCTCTGCCCGAAGTCCTGGTGCCAGGCCCTTCTTCCCGCGTCCTCAGCCTCAGAGCTCCAGGGCGCCCCCAGGCAGAGCCCAAAGTTCCTGCGTTTGCCGGTGAAAAGGGGGTGGCCCACAATCAACCTGGCTTAGGAGCCCATCAGCTCCCTGAAGTTGTGTGTGTGGCCAGGGCTGGTGATAGTCGCTGATGTGGCTGTTTGGCACGTGCGCCAGGCAGTAAGAGAGAAGGTGCACAGTCGTGTGTGCTCCAGGGGTCAGGTGCTGTTGTCATTCTGAAGATGTCGACTGAGCACCACTGGGGGCCACACCCTGTACTGGGTGATGGATAAAATATAAAACAGGCAAGGCATGACAGGTCACAACTGTAATCCCAGCACTTTGGGCGGCCGAGGCAGGAGGATTGCTTGAGGCCGGTAGTTGGAGACCAGACTGAGTGACATAGTGAGACCCCATCTCTACAAAAAAATAGGAAAAAAAAATTAGCTGAATGTAGTGGCATGCACCTGTAGTCCCAGCTAGTCAGGAGGCTGAGGCAGGAGGATCACTTGAGCCCAGGAGTTTGAGGTTGCTGTGAGCTATAATGACGCCACGGCACTCTAGTTCAGGTGATAGATTGAGACCCTATCTCCAGATAAAAATATATATATATGTATATATGTGTGTGTGTACATATATACATGTAATTAAAAGCCAGACTTTGGACTCAGACCCAATTCTAACTCTGCAACTTTCTAGTCTGTGACCTTGAGCATGTGATTAACCTTTCTGCCTTGGCTTCCTTATCTGTGAAATGGGGATAATAATAGGACCTCCCTACTAGGATTGTGCTGCAGATTAAATGGGCGATTATGGGTCAGGTGCTGAGAAGAGCCCCTGGTGTACAATAACCACTCAGGAGGTGTTTGCTGTTGTTATTGTTCTTTGGAGGGTGCCTGTGGATATGGCAACACGTTGGAGCCCACAGACACGTGGCTTCACCCCTCGTGTCCATTTTTGGAGCCCTAGCCCTGGAAGCACAGGCAGGGAAGGCATGGCAGGGGAGGAAGAAGAGGAGGAGGAGGAGAGCTTCTTGGGAATAAACTAGGCACACGTGGCCGCCGGTGACAGTTATCTTTGGTTTCATTTTCCGAAATCCTGAGTTTAAAATGAAACCAAATCCAGACGCCAGAAGAGAAAAAGGAAATGTGCTGATTGACAAGCATCTGGTCCCACAGGGCTGGGCACCAGCTCAAGGGCAGCCAGGAGGTGTGAAGCCCTTAGGAGTCAGACCCACAGCAAGGCGGGGCCAGGTGCCCACTCCAGGCCTTCTGCTGCCCCGCCGTGGGACCTTGAGCAAGCGACTTGCCCCATCCGCAAAATGAGCATTGGACCCTTTGTGCTGCACACAGCAGCAATGTATGCAAAGCCCAGAGCAAAGTGACAGGCGCAGAGCAAGTGCTAGGCACACGTGACTTCTTGTCACAGGGCAGATGAGTCAGCCCTATGTCCACAGCTTGCCAGACCACAGCCAGATGTGCAGCAGGTCCTGGTAGCCCAGAAGTGAGGGGCCGGGCGAGCAGCTGGGAAGAATCACGATCCCCGCCCAGGGAGCTCGGTTCAGTTTCTCTTTCCAGCTCAGGCAGCACCGTGCGGGGGAGAGCAGCCCCTCATCAGGGCTCGTAATCCTGAAACTGGCCTCTGCCCTGCAGTCTTCGCCCTCCTTTTCCTCTAACGCATGGGGTAGCGAGGTTCCCGTGGGAGTCTGGGCCGCTGGGGTTCCCGAGCTGTGGGGATCACGGTGTGAATTCTGCCATCCAGTGGTCTGGGTTTAAATCTGTCACTTCGTAAGCATGTGGCCTGGAACAAGCTTCTTAGCTTCTGTATGTCTCAGTTTCCATACTCGTGAGACGGGGCAGTGACACGTCTGTTTCACTCCTTCAGTATTTATTCAGCAGGTACTTACTGAGTGCCTACTGCATGCTGGGCACTGGGGACTCGGGGGTCTTCAAGCAGATGTACAGGAGACGGTGCAATTCACATGATAATTTCAGATCTGGCTAAGTGCTGTGTTGGACATAAACAGGGAGAATGGAGTGACTGGGTGTTGGTGGGGTGAGATAAAGCGGATAGGAAAAGCCTCTTGGAGGAGGTGACGTTGGCAATGAGGTCTTTCAAAAAGTGGGATGACAGCTGGTGCAGAGGCCCTGTGTTGGGGGTGATGGCGTGCGCAAAGATCAAAAAGGAGATGAGTGTAGTTGGTTTAGAGCGCAAGGGGGTGAGTGTAGGGGCTTGCCAGGGTCCGATTGATCAGGAAAAGCTTATTGGACGGTGGGAGGGGTTTGGATTTTACCCTGAGAGGGTGGGGCAGCCATCAAAGCCAGGAGCCATCATAGGAGTGGGTGTGGAAAGACCTCTGGCTGCTGACCTATGGGAAATTGTTTAGCCATGTGAGCTATCACGGTGGCCTTGGGACACACCTCATTCCCTGACCCCCTGGGTGTACCTACACTAGCCCCTGAAATGGGAGAGAAGATAGTTGTTGGGGGCAGCTGGGACGTTCATGCTTTGGAAAGAGCACTGTGCGGAGAGTCCACGCCTAAGTTCTGGGTCAGTCCTCACTCCCTGGGAGACCCTGGGAACAAATCCCCATTTGCTGAGCCCCTGCTGTGGGCCAGGTGACGGTTTTTTGGTGTATTATCTTATTTAATCTCTCCCTTGGTCCTGTGATTCGGAAATTGTGTGGTGCCGTTTCTTATATGAGGAAAGCACAGCTTGGGGAGCTGGTGGACCTTGACGAAGGTGTTTTGGGGAGCCCTGGGGCTTGGCAGAACCTGGCTTGAAGGCCTCTGTCGGAAGACGTTGCTTTGCTGTTGGGTAGAGCAACAGTCCCCAACCTTTTTGGAACCAGGGACTGGTTTCATGGAAGACAGTTTTTCCACGGATGGGGGCTTGGGGGGAGGAAAAGCTCAGGCGGTGATGCGGGTGATGGGGAGCAGCTATAAATACAAATGAAGCTTCTCTTGCTGGCCCGCTGTGGCCCAGCTCCTAAGTTTCACGGGAGACAATTTGTCCATTGTGGGGGGTGGGGAGTGGCGGGGGAAGGGGGAGGTGGAGCTCAGGAGGCGATGTCCAGGTCACAGACTGGCATCAGGGGGCTTCAGCCCCGGGGATTGGGGACCGCAGAGGTAGAAGGTCCCTTCTGTCCTGCAGCAGCAAATAGTGTTGTTTTGGTGGGGAAGGGGGTGCCGAGCGAGGGGCACCAAGTACAAGGAGAAGGTATGAAAGGCCAGGGGGCGATGGCGTGAGCAGTGGACAGGCCAGTCCTGGGGAGACTTGGCCAGACTCTGCCTGCAGGCCCCGTCCCCGTGTAACCGGTGAAGAAAGGAGATGTTGAGTCAGAGATAGTGTGAAGCGGCCAGACCACCCGGCTCTCAGAAACAGTCGCTGTTCTTATGCGGACGGCTCCAAAATGGGAGGGGCAGGAAAGGGGAGAGCAATGGTCAGAGGGTCCAGACGCCCCTGTTCCCAGTCCCCACCTCTACCAGCGACGTGGCTTTAGGCAAATTAATTTAACCCAGTGGCCCAAAGAAATGTCGCAAAGCCCAAGCATGGAACGCCCAGTGCCTTTCCATCAGTAAGTCCCTGGGCATCTGACTTATTCCGTTCTTACACACTGTTCTAATAAGGCAAACCAGTCCCGCCCCCCGTAAGGGACAAATTAGGTGTCAGCAACTGACAACTAGCAAGTGCCGTCGATGTAGAAGGGGAGAAAGAATTTGCAGAAGCTGTGAGGCCAGACACAGGAACTGACAAACCGCAGGCAGGGGACAGTTAGAGCCCGGGCAGGAAGACCCTCACGTCCAAAGGCCCTCACTGTGACGAAGGCCACTGGCCAGGTGCCAGGAGGAGAGGTTGGCTTTGACCCAGTTCTCTCCAAGGAGGCACCTCGTTTGGGGGCACACAGACCAGCGGTAGTCTCAACACATGCAGTGACGTGGGAAGCCCAGTGTCTGCTGGCGTCAGTGGCACCTGGCTCAGCTGACAGGGCCCCGAGCAGGCTTGGGGAGGGGGTCACCCTTGACCGAGTTCTGAAGGAAGATGGATCTTGCCAAGGGAGGGGAAGGGAGCGCTCCTGGCAGAACAAGATAAGAATTTAAGGACGTGCAGGAGATGAGGCAGGTAGGCAGCCCCAGCCCGGCCCTGATGGCATACAGGAGGGGCAGGTCTGGGAAAGCAGCAGGCTGGACTGGCCTGTCCCTGCCCTGGGGCGCCGGGTGCCTCTGGGGAGGGCCTCCTGGGTCACCTTGCCCAGACAGCAAGCCCAGAGAGGTGGCTGGTGTTATATTCAACATGCCTGTACTGTCTCGTCTCAGATCCAACAAGCTTTGCCAAACACTGATTAGATGCATTCCCTGATGCTCGTTCTTTTTTTTGCTTTTTAATTTTTCATTTCCTCATACAAAATAATTAAAGCATTTCCCCTCCCCAGAGGTAACCCCAAACACCAGCTTAGTCTATCCTTCCAGATCTTTCTCTGTGCACTTACGTGCTTGTGCTTTGACCCGTAAAAATAGTGTTTCTCTATGTAGGATGTTCCCCTCTACAAGGGGTACATCTTTCTCTATTGCACCCTCTTCCCCGGATAGCATGTCCTGGCAATCTGCATCGATCACGTATAGATCAACCCCATTTTTCTTAGAAGCCACATATTCCTCGGGGTGGCCATTTAGCCATCTCCTGTGGATGGACACATAGGTTGTGTTTTGCCCCTGCAAACAACGTGGCCTTGAGCCTCCCTACACGACCTCGAGCACACGTTCACCCCGGCAGGAGCATTCAGGGCTATGTTTCCCTGTGCCCCGGCCAGCACTCATCATCAAGCTTGTCCATTCACCTGTTTGATGGGTACACAAGTGGCATCTCATTGTTGCTCTAATGCGTACTCCTCCTTCCATTTATTCAAGAAATATTTATGGGTGCCAGGCACCGTGCTGTGGACCAGGTGCAGCAGTGAAGCCAGCACGGCCCCTCAGGAATCTCCATAAAGCCAGGGATGCAAAACAGGCTCAGAGAGGTTAAGAGACTGGCCTAGGGCTGCCCAGCGAGGGGCAGGGGGAGCTGGGTTTGAATCTGGGTCTGTGTGGCTGCAGAGGTGGAGGTTTTTCCTCCCGAATCTCCCCTCAAATGGGCGTCCCCGCCCCAGTCTGTGCTGCTCTTCCCCCCCCGCTCCTCCCCCACCCCTCAACCCGAGACCGCTGGGTTTCCCCTTAGTGACCACTCGGGCCTGCGGGAGTGACAGCCCCCAGGTGACTGAGCGGACAGCCCACGACAGGCCAGGCCACATTTCGGCATTTCCCAGACCTCCCTTCACCCCAGCCTCCCACTTACACGAAATCTCTCCACCAGAGGGTCGGCGTCCACGTACCGCTCCATGGCGGAGCTGGCGTCTCTCTCCATTTCCCGAACGTGGGGTTCCGGCAGACCTGCCCACCTGCTGTCCCCCACCCCAGCCAAGCCAGCGAAAGAATGAGCCTGCGGCTGGATGTTTCCCTCTTGTCGTCGCGTGTCTACGAGGACAGTGTGCACGGGTGAGTGGTGTTCCTGCAGGTGTGTTTCGGTGCGTGAGGGCTGCCTGTACGTGGAGGGGCGTATGTGTACTGGGGTCCCGTGTGACTGTCGGTCTCTGCGTCTGAGTGGGTGTGCATGGCTGTTTCTTTGCACATGTGACTCGGTATCTGTGCGCTGCACCACTTTGATCTGAGCGTTGGTTTCGCCACTCATGCGACCCGATCCATCTGCTCATAACAAAAGATCTGCTGCTTTCAATAATCATATCATAAAAGGACACTGCCCAAGGAGTAGGGAGGTCCTTTGGTGAGTGAGGCTTAAAGTCCCTGACCTTACCTCTGACCCTCTATCTCTGCCTCCTCTTCCAAAATATGCTCTCCAGAAGGTCTTCCCAGACTCTTTTGCACTGCGGTGTCAGTGATCATCATGGCTTAGTGTGGCCTTGCATTTTCAATAGGGCACTGGGAGGTTTTGGGCAAAACATGAATCTCTAATCTCAGACCTGCCTGCCAGGAGACCTAGATCAAGTCATTTCACCTCTGAGTCTCACCTTCTTCATCTGTAAACTGGGAGCAAAGCCTGTTGCTGGGGGTGTGTGGATTCAGTAGAAAACCTTTATGACAAAGCCTCTGGCACCTAGTAGGTGCTCAATAAATGGTAATTTCTGAGTCTGCTTGGGCCCTTCCCCGTGGCCTCTCACAGGGGTGCGTGGAAGCAACCTGGCACATTTCCCTGCTGTGAGGGGAAGATGAAGGGACCCAAGGAAAAGAGACCAACATTGATTGACATTGACTGATTGTACCAGGCCCTCGAAGCTTGCGGGGGCGTTATCTCAATGAACCCCACAGGACCCCTCAAGGGAGGCACTGTCAGCCACCCATTTGACAGACTCGCTCCAGCTCACACAGCTTAGGTCTGAAAGGGGCCTTCGCTGAACCAGCCTGCATGCACTGCCCCAGCCCGGCTCAGCCGCCCCGAGCCCTGCAGAGCTCAGGCTTCCCGAAGGCCTTCCTCCACGGCTCCCCTTCCCTCCACCGCAGACACCCCGCCCCGTCCCCCTTCCCCACCTGCTCACCCCATTCCTGCAGCCCAGATGCCAAACGAAACACAAAAGGTAACCTCAGCAGCCACGCATCTGGCGCGGGCGCTGGGAGCCTGCTGACCCTAGGTCAGAATCGTGACCCCCAGCAGGCAGTCGAGGCAAGTGAGCCTCAAAGTAGATGTGACTGGTCCACCGTCCCCCCGCCGGGAGCGCTTGAGCCAGTGCGAACCCGAGTCTGACCCTAAAACCTAGGCGGATAGGGTTGCAGGTCAGAAGCTAATTTACATGATGAGACTGTGACCATTCCCAAATCCTTTTATCTGGCGACTAGCGCTCCTCCAGAAACCGTCTGGTCCTTTCTATGCTGAATTAATAGCAAAGGCTCACTGAGTGCCTACTGCGTGCCAAGCTCTGGGCCTAGGTGCTTCACACACGCCACCTCATTCACCCCTCCCGGCCCCAGCGAGAGCCCCTGCACCCATGTCGTGGGTGAGAAAACGCGTAATCTGTGTCCACATCTGTCCCCTAACTCAGTTGGAAGCCATGTGGGTACGTGGACCTTTATTTGCCCTCCTGGGCCGTAGCCCAAAGCCTAAACAAGTTGACACCCGGTAAATGTTTGCTGGAGGAGGAGGAGGAGGAAGGCAGGACTCTGGGCATGCTCTTGGGAGGAACTTCCAACCCGCCTATGTCGGAGATCCGCAGTGCTCACCTAGCACAGGTCGCCACCCTGCCCGCCGCTCTGCCCCTCCTCCCCTACGATCCAGTTTCCATGCAGCAGCCAGTGCCATCGTTGAGGACACACACCAGACCCTGTCATCCAGCCAGTGAAGACCCTCCCGTGACTGCTTCACACTGAGAGTAATGTCCGAGCCCCTCCCGGGGGCCTGCAAAGCCCGCATGGCCGGGCTCCCGCCTCCTGTGCCACCGGCCGCGTAGCCCGTGCAGCCTCTCTCGTCCATAGAACACGAGCCCTTTCCCTCACTCGGGCTTTGGCGCATGCCGTTCCGGAGGGACAGAGCCTTCCCAGGTCGCCCTATGTCACCTCGCCCCACTCCGTCATACAGCTCGTCTTAAACAGCAGGTCTCGTGTTTGTGTTTGGACTGCAAGCTCCATGAGGACAGGGCCTTTTGTGTCTTCTGTGTGTTCCCAGAGCCAAGCACAGCCCCTGAACAGACGTGGCCCCTTAGTAAAAGTTTGCTGAAGTGGCAGCTTTGAGGACTACTTTACAGAATCGCTAAGTAAGGCTCAGAGAGGTTGACCACCAGCCCGTGTCACAATAAGTGCACAGGATTCAAGCTCAGGAGCACTCTGGACTGCAAAATGCACATTCCTGACCCCTCTTCCTGCCTGTCTCCTGCTGTGCTCTTGGGGGAGATACCTGTGGATCCCATGAGCAGTGTGTGCATCTGTGGGTGTCACATGTGTGTGTCTATGCATGTGTGCACACGTGGGAATGTACAGGCCCAGGCACAGTGTTGCTCATCCGCTTTCAAGGCCTCTTGGCATCTCTCCCTGTTCATTTCCATGCCTGTGCTGGCAGAGACCCCTTACGCTTTCACGAGATCCCATCCCAGGCCCGTCCCTGCCCCCACGTGACCGCTTCCCTACCAGGCCCCTGAAAATGTGACACCTAATCCTAGAGAAATCAAAATGCCAACTCCAGGATAGTCAGTGTACAAGCTTTAATCAGTGTTGCATAGAAATCGTCGTAGTAACACGTTCCTGCTAAAAGATTGACTTTGTCCTAGCATTCCACGCGTGATGGCACTTCTCATCTGGGTGAAACACACAGGAACAAGCCGGGGAGTGCCGTCTCATCACTTGTATCTCCGCCCTAAGAGAGAGGACAGGGAAAGGACTTTTAACAGCTGAGTACTTCAGTCACTCAATTCTCCTTCCACCCCCTCATCCCTTCTCTCTATCATCCACCCATTTATTAGTTCACCCAATTCAACTTTTCATTCTTTCCCATCCTACTCCATTAGTCTAAATATCTATCCTCCCGTCGGTTCAGTGACTCCAATCTGCCATCGAGTAAACTATCAATTCATTCAGCCATCAAAACTCATCCATTCAATTCATCCACTGACCACATTCTTCCAAATAATCAAATCAGCCATCTTCCAAATAATCAAATCAGCCATCTACCCAGCCAGCCAGCCAGTGCATCCATCCAATCCCATTTATTCATGTGGCTAATTGCATCCAACTTTCCTGTCATTCAACCAATGTGTCTATCCATCCACCCATCCATCCATAGATCACTTCTGTTACCCACCCATCTACCTCACCAGGCTGTTAGTGAATTATTTACCCACCCAGTCGTCCGCCCAGCCTCCCAATCCATCATACTTCCATCTAGCTAATCCGCTGTCTGTCCATCCTCCCAATCGACCCATCCAGTTAGAGAACCAGCCCGTCATTGCGTCATGCATGCCGCTAGCCACATGCCATTGTGTCTCCTCCCCCTCTCCGCCTCTGCCTGTGGTTCCTCCGTGACCTGGCTGGGAGGCAGAAGCGTTCATCACTTCCCCCGAGGTCCAGCTGACCTGCCCCCAGCGCGCGTGGGCCCCGGGCCCCTTCTCCCCCGCCCCCGCCTGAAGGGTACCTGTGCTCCGCCTCTTTGTTTTGTACACCTGCTGGATCCTCTTGCCCACCTTTCTCTTGTTCACCTTGCTTTCTAAGGTCTTTCTGTTCCTGGAGCAGGTGCCACAGTGGGTGGTGCGCCGCGTGGGAGAGTGGTGGGAATGCATGGTCTGTTTGTGGTGCTTTGGTGGCTGGCTGGGGCTTGGGCTCTGGCTCTGGTGGCCGGATGGGCTGCAGGACCCCGGTGGGCTGTGGTGGCCAGTCGGGCTGTGGCTGGAGCTCCGGCTGCAACCCTTGTTCCGTCTGCAACTCTGGCTGCAGTTCCGGCAGTGGTGGCTGCAGTTGCACTGGCTGCAGGCGTGGCTTTGGGGCCAAGAGTTGCCGTGGGGCTGGGTGTGGGTGATAGGAAGGCTCTGCGTCTTGGTGTCCATGGGAGGCCACGCTCGGAGGGGCAGAGGCCTCCTCCTCCTCCTCCTCTCCCGCAGGCCCAGCTTTACAGAGACCCTGGCGGCTCCTGGTTATATAGTTGGGGCGATTGTGATGGCACAGGCTAAGGGTGTGACAAAGCCCCCCACCCTCACCCCCAGGGCGGGGCAGCTTTCGGGGCACCCTGGGACAGTCCCATCTGTCGGTTAAGGGCAGGGCCTTGGGTCAGATTGGACCGAGTAAGCCAAATCTACCTCCCAGACCTGCTGCTTCTGCACGATCAGCCCTGGGCCTTCACCTCTCTAAATCCTAGTGTCCCCGTCCTTGGTCCCTGTAGAATAGGGACAATAATTGTACTGACCTTGTACAGACATCAGAAGAATTAAATGAGAAAACCTATGTCAAGCAGTTAACTCAGGCCCGGGCCACAGTGACAGCTCAGTAAACGTCATTGATTGGCGTGGTCTGCGTTTTCTTCCTCCGTCCAGCAGCTTGGGTCACAATAGTGCACCTGGTGGCGGGTGGCGGGCGCTCTGTAAGATACACAGTTAGTGTCCGGATAGATGTCGGGCAGGTGATGAATTCGTCAGATGCCCAGTGGATGAATGAATGAATGATGGATGATAAGAATACCTGAGTGGACCGACAGGTGGGGGGCCCACTGCCCACCTGCCCAGCAAGATTTAAAGCCGGGAGATTTAGACCCAGGTTCAAATTCCAGTCTGCACCAATGTCCAGTCTTGGTAGGTCATTGTGGTTTTCAAGGCTTGGTGGCCATATATGACGAAAGGGGTGTCTGTCCTTCTTTCCTGGTATCGTGAGCCCGAGAGGCCTGTCAAGCCACAGGAGGCGCCTGGAAACCCATCTTCCTGCTTTGGGTTCCCGCGTCCTGACTCTGCTTCCCTCCCTGCTAGTGGAGCCGCGTTTCAGCCGCACTGCCCTGCTCGCGCACCGCGGCACCGGGAGGAAAGCCCACGCTTGCACGCGCGCACCGGGCCCCGTGTGACCTCCCTGGGCTCCGAGGGTCCATCCAGAGCCACAAGCTGCTCCCGGGTCTTGGCCGAGGCCCTCGGGCTTAGCTCTCGGCCACTGTTGGCCTGCACCCCCACTTCTCCCCCCAGAGCTCCCTCTGTCCCCACGTCCCTCCCCAGCGGGTCCCGGCCCACGTGGAGTTCGCTCTGTGTTGCCACGCACAGCGTTGCTTCTTGTCTAGAGGATCCGCTATCACCCGCTTTCATCGAAATTTGTTTCTTAATAAATGTGTCAAATCACTCACAGGGAGAACTACCTGCTATTTCCCGCTTATCTGGCTCTGGGCCCCACCCTTTCCAGGCAGCTTTGTCCTCCAGCTTCAGAGTGACCCCGTGTAATGGGCCAAATGCTGGCCCCAAAATCCGTGTCCGCGTCTTACACCCCAGAACCTGCCCATGTGACCTTATGTGGAAAAAGCGTCTTTGCAGGCGGAATTAGGTGAAGAGCCTTGGGCTGAGAGCATGCCACATGCAGTGGACCCTAAATCCACGGCAAACGTCCCCGTGAGAGACGGAAGGGGTGACACAGGGAAGAGAGGCCCCGTGCGGATGGGGGCAGCGAGACGGGCTATGCAGCCACAAGCTGAGTGATGCCCGAGCCACCGGGAGCTGGAGGGGGAGGGAGGGATTCTCCTCTGAGGCTTCCAGAGAGAGGGAGGACAGCCCAGCCGGCACCTCGATCTCTGGAACCATCAGAGAATAAATTCCTGTCGTTTTCAGCCACCAATTTGTGGTGCTTTGACACAGCAGCCCTAAGAAACTAACACATCCTGGGAGGCAGGTATGATTGTCGTGTTTTAGAAGGAGCAGGCTCAGAGAGGTCGAGTAACCAGCCCGGAGTCCCACAGCTAGGCACTGGCAGAGCCAGGATCCAGACCCAGGTCGGCCACCTGGTATGGGCACTGTTGGGTCCACGGGGATTAGTGGGCATGGGCAGCTCTGTTCTAGGGGCCCTGCCTGGCGGGCCCTGTGGGTCTGGTTGTGGGGAGAGTGTGGGGCCACACTGTGAAGACTGTGGGCCTCCGGATCCCCCCAACCTCCACTCCCCACCTGCGAGCGCACAGCGTGGAGACCGTCCTCTGCTGTCACCTTTCCAGCCCTCCCAAGGAGAGCCGCCCTCTCCGACAGTGACCCTGTCCCTCAGGCAGGACTGCGTTTTGCTGCTGCCGGGCCCTGGGGACTGGCGTAGGCTCTGACACACGGCAGGGGCTCGACCAGTGTTTGCTGGGTACATGGACAGGTGGGTGGAACTTTGGGCTTTGAGAAAAAGACAAAGTTGGCCCACTTGTGTCGGGGGCAGGAGAGAGTCTTGGGGAGGGGGGACCTCCCCCTCGCCTTCCTCTGCCCTCTGCCCTCTGCCCTCTGCAGGCCCAGCGGTGGCCTCACCTCAGCAGCCCTCAAACAGAGCCCCCAGGGAAACCGAGGTCCCCCCAGGAATGCTGCCTCCCCTTCCCCACCCCCACCGCCCAGACAGGGGTCCTTCTGGGCCCAGGTGCGGCTGCACCGCAAGGGAGCAGGGCAGAGATCACGTTTGTCATTTCTTCAATTTATTTTTAATTTTTAAAATTTTTAACCAGAGAGCATAGATTCAAGTTGCCCCAACTCTGTGCTTCCTCCTTTGTCATTTCTTCTGGGAGAACGGGTGAGAGAGCTGGGGCAGGGCGGCGGCAGACACAGCCTGAGGCTTCCCCTGGAAGGTGTGCTTAGCCGGGCTCTGCGCCTCTCCCAGCAGCCTCTCTGGGCTCCCTCTGCCCGTCGCTCTCACGGGGCACCATCTCTGCCCCTGGGGCTGGACCCCTTGAAGAGGACAGGAGCGAGCCTCCAGGTGGGGGCACCGATGGTCACAGAGCGGGGGTGGCAGCGGAAGCTTCAGTGCTGAGAAGGAGCTGGGCCCCTCCAGCGAGGCAGGTGGGACCGTCCTGCCCCAGCAGGTGACCTGCCGTGGTTCAGCTCCTCTTGGCGTCTGGTTCCCCTCCCCCCAACACTCGAGCGAAGTCTCCTGGCTCACTGACCCTCAGGAAGCTCTCAGGCTCCCCCTTAAGCAGGGAGGGCAGGCCGAGGCTCAGAGACACACAGTGACTTGATCAAGGTCGCACAGCTGGCAGAAAAGAAATCTGAACCCCGGTCTGCTGAACTCCCAAGCCAGTGTGCTCTTAAGAAAGGGCTAGTTAGGGAGCAAAACGGGGGTAGTGCTGAGAGAGATGACACTGTCCCTGTGGGCGCTCTAGGCCTGCGTGTGCTTAGTCTTGGGGAGGGATCCCCTTGCCCGGGAGATGGGGCTGGCGGAGACGCTTCCCAGTCCAGGCTGCCCCATCCGCTGCCCTCAAAGGGGGAGGGCCTCTCGCTGGGTGTCAGGACCAAGGTCACCAACCCCTGCTCTGCAGCCTCCCTCGGCAGATGGTCGCCCTCCGGGCGCACCCACACAGCCCCCGCACGCCCACCCCGCACTCGTGCGCGCACATGGTACCAGAAGGGACAGGGTTAGGGGAAACCAGAGAGGAGGGGGCCTCCTCGGAGACTTTTTATTGACTCTTTTCTGAAAGTTCTGGCTGGACCAGCGCGGACACCCCCTGCCGGGCCGTCGTCGGGGGTCAGGAGTGCGTCTGCTTGGGCTCGGAGCTCTGCTGGGCCACCGGGCTGTCTTCGGCCGTCTCCTCCTGCTGCTCAGGCTCCATCAGTAGCAGCTTGCCCTGAACCGGGAGCTCTTCTTCCTCCTCCTCCTCCTCCTCCTCCTCTTCTTCCTCCTCTTCCTCCTCATCTTCCTCACCCTCTGACGACAGGGAGAAGTTATCCTGACTCACACAGGCCACGAGCTTCTTCATGGAGGATTCGTGGCCTTTCCTGTGGCCTGTGCCATGGCCCGTGCCGTGGCCTGAGCTGTGGCCCGTGCTGAGCTTGGCACAGCGGGAACCCATCGTCCACTTTGCTTGTCTCTCTGGGATAGGAGAGAAGGCAGCTGGGGGCAGTGGGGGGCCGTGAGGGCGGAGGCAGGGCGCTGACATCACAAAGGCCCCTGGAGCCCACCCCCGCTCGGGGACCCAACGCACCAACCACAGGGCAGGCCAGCTGGGATGCCGCCTCTATCTGCTTTGTTTGCCTTGGCAAAAGGCCCCCTTTAGCTGGGATGAGAGTTGAGGATAGAATTTCTGGAAGCAAGAGGGGCACACACAGACTCCTCCCATCCCAGAAAGACCCAGCCAAGGGGAACTGTTGACAGTTTTCGAAGATGGGGTCAGAACGGTGGCTACCTGTGGGTGGGGGCACCAGGGAACTTTCTGTGCTAGCTGGGAATGTTGGGTTTCTTGACCTGCTAACACTCGATAATAATTCATCGAGCTATGTGCTTAAAATTTGTGCATTTTGTATGAGCCATATCTCCATAAAATTAGAGAACCCTTAGAACTCTTTCTTTCAGGGGCCTGGAAGTGTGATCTTCGGAAATCTCCTTGAAAGGCAGCGGCTCCTAAGCTTTTTGGGGTCACGGGTCTCTTTGAAGACATTTGGAACTTCCCTTCGCAAGGTTGCGCCTGCCCATACAGCACAATTTCAGCCCGGGGTGTGGGGGAGTTAGGGAGCATCGTTTTAAATTTGGTCATTTCCAAACACTGGGAATCCACTCTCCAACAGGTAAATCAGATCTTGCCGATTTCCTGCCTCCATCCTCAGTGGCTATGGGAGGTTGAATAATGACCCTCCGAGACATCCATGTCCTATCCCGGAAACTACAGATGTCACTGAGGATCTCGAGATGGGGAGATCGTCACAAGTGGCAGATTTCAGACAGGAGGTGGAGTGTCGCAGTCACAAGCCAAGCAGTGCGGGGAGGGCCCCGAAGCGTGGGTTCCCCCGGAGCCTCCGGAGGGAGGGCAGCCCTGGGGTTACGTGCTGGCCAACCTGGCTACATACAGTCTGGCTCCCGCTCTCTTGCTGGAGCACGCCAGACCTGCTTCCCACCACAGGGCTCCTGCACATACTGTTCTCCTCCCGCGGTTCACACTCCCCCGACCACCCAACATCTGCGCCCAGGGACTTCCGTTGTGTGTGCCACTGAAGACATCGTGACTGGGGTAGGGCTCCATCTTTGGGCAGAGAAGCCAGAGAATCACCTTTTACCCCTTTCATGGGGCAGGATCTGGTTCAAGAGAGCCTGACTTTGGTTAAGGACTCCCAGGCCAGGAGTGGGAGTGTCACAGCAACAGTGTGATAGTGTGGCTTTTAGCACCAGGAAAGGACACGTGACAGAGGGCAGGACAGCGTCACAGGGTAACACACCAGGTGCGCTCAGGGCTGCGCCCGGGCAGCCAGCTCTGTGCCGTTTGTGCAAAGGAGACCCCGAGAGGCCAGTGAGTTTCTCGTCAAGTTTTATTCGGCAGGTGACTTTTGCTCATTTTATTCAGATCTTGTGGGTTCTTCAGCAACTCAGGGCTTGGGCATCTGACGTGGGGGAGTTGCTATGGCCTCGCGTGGTGTTTCTTGGGCAGGCGAATTCTCCTTAACTTCCAGCCAGGGGCGATGGGCTCAGGAAGTTTAGTAGTAGCGCCTTCTGCATCTTCTCCTCCTCCTCCTGCAGCCTTTTGGGAAAGAAAATTCTGGTTGAGAGGGATGCCTAGGCAATCTGGGTGGGGACGGGGGCTTTTGGGGGCTGCCAGGTGGGGTCCCTGCCTCCCTCCTGCCCCCCGTGCGGTGGCGCAGGTGCAAAGGGCCTGGGGTGACCAGGGGTTCATGGGGTGGGCGAGGGGCACAGCGGGGGGCAGACCTCTGCGATGCCTCCGCCTGCAGCAGCGTCTTCTGCGCCTTCGGCAGGAGCGTCGCCGCCGCCTGTGGATCCGGCACAGCCTCCTGCGAGAGCAGCGCCTGCGCCTACAGCGGCGGCCTTGGTAGGTCCTGCCGTAGAACTCGATGCTCTCCGGGGTCAGGCCCTGCTCCTCCTGGCCCTCCAGCCCTTGCTCCTGCCCGTGCCCCTGGTGCGGGCGTTCGCTGGGGCTCCTCACGCGGTACCGGACCATGGCGCAGGGAGGTGTGGCGGCTCCTAGGCCGAGGCTGCAGCTGGCCTTGGGGGTGGGGAGGAGGGCCGAGGCCTGCCCACCTGCTCTTGGTGTTGATGTTGGTCTGGTTTGCAGGGGCTCTCTGCGGGGCTCCTATATAAAGGGGACCCCACTGTGACCTGGCGGCCCCGCCCCCCATTCACTGTCCCCACCCCGCCTAGCCACCGCAGCCAGGAGGGCCCTGGCACACAACAGGGGGCTGGCAAGGGCAAGCAGCCCCTTGCCTTGCCTGTAAAACGTGTCCCCGCTCTCTGGCAGCAGCGGGACCTCAGGTCACAAGAAAGAGCACTGGCATTTTGTCATCCAGATGCCCAGCTGGTGGGCAGTGGCGTGTGGTCATTGAGAAGTTTCCCACATCCTCGGTGCTGTGCCCTGTGGCGCCAGCCTGCGCGGGGGGGACTTCCACTGTCCTCATGGCTTGCCGTCAGGAAGAACGGCACCGGTTATCCGGGGTCACTACCTGCCAGCGTTCGTTTGTGTCCCTCACGTTCGCTCGTTCACGCCTCGCGGTTGTCGTCCCCATTTTCTGTGGGGGAAGCTACTCACAGAGACTGTGCAGACAGGGGACCGGCAGGCAGGGACGCAGATCACAGCAGCTGGCTTCAGGCCACACCCTTGCGCTGCACCCCCTCCCAGGCCGGGGCGCCCCCGTCTCCTCCACATGTGTCTTCTCCCCTCAGTTCCGCCTGTCCACTCCTGGACATCTCGGTATACGTGGGTGATCCTGTTGACGTCCCAAATCAGTCACAGCACCTGACACACTGGTTTCCCTTTCACAGACAGAAGGGAGGATGTGGCAGACAGAGGGACGCCTCCCCCGTGGATGGCCACGTCTTACTCCCTTACAGCCTGTGACTGTGTCCCCTTACGTGGCCAAAGAGACTGCGGATGTGATTACCTTAGGGCCCTGCAGTTGGCGGGTCCTCCCGGACTCTGGGTGGGCCCGACACAACCACCAGGGCCCTTAGAAGACAGAAGAGGGAGGTGGGGGCCCCAGGAGGAGAGACCGGGGGTTGCTGTGCGGCTGGCTTTGAGGATGGACCGGCCACAAGCCAAGGAGGCGGTTCTCCTCCCCTAGAACATCTAGAAGGGACTCAGCCCTGATGACACCTTGATGCTAAATCTCACGAGACCTCCTTTGGACTTGTGGCCTGCGGAAGTAGGGGATGATAACTCTGCACCTTGTGACGTTTGTGGTCGTTTTCCACGGTGGCAATAGGAAGCAAACACGGAGGGCTTAACCTCCCGGCCCTCGCAGGAGGAGGGGTGGTGTCCCCACTCCTGCGCCTTGTGGAGGGGTGGTGTCCCCACTCCTGCGCCGTGTGTGCTGCTTCCCTTTTGTGGACAAAGGCCCTGTACAGCGGCCCTCGAGGGCCCTTGTTGAAAATCTGAATGCCCAGGCCTCACCCCAGGTCCTGCTGAGTCCAGTCTCCATGGCTAGAGTCTGATGATCAAATTAGGAAAGAAAAGTCCCCCGGGGGTCTGGAAGTTCAGCCGCCTGCTGTCCCCCTCCGATGGGGTGTGGGAAGCTGCTCCCGCAGTGGCCAGGGCCCTGGGGCACCAGGCCTGGGGTTGAACGCAAGCTCCGAGTCTCCTGGTGTGCTCACCTGAAACGGAGGCTGCTGACACTTGCTCCTGCCCACGAGGTTGGTGTGAGGACCGGAAGCGACAGGTGCAGAATTTGTAAATAGAAGTCACAGCCACGGCATTCCCAAGGTGCCGGGAAATGTCCCCGCAGGGAACTGGATCTCAGAGCTCTGGTCACTGGTGCTGTGCCCTGGGCTTTGCTCTGCCACCATGAAATGATTGTGACTCGGAGTCTGTGTCACAGCACCTGAGAGCTGGGCTCTCCTAGGCTGTGGCTGGGCCAGGTAGACCCCTGTCCAGCAGGAGTTCTTGTGTCTCGGTCACCAATCTGTCCGTGACCCATCTCCACCCCTCATTGGGGTTTGGGTACAGGCAGTGTCATGTGGGTTCAGCGTGGGCTTGGGTGGGACCCGGTGGGCAAGTGAACCTTGGCTTCCTCAAGTGGGTCATGTTGTGTCTCCTTCGCGGAGCTGCTGAAGATTAACTGTGAAAAGCGCAGCTCGGCTGCTACCTGGCCAAGGCACCACTGTACCCAAATGGGGACGAGAACTCAGGACAGCCTGCTGAATGAGGAATAAAACATTTTGAACTGAATGATTGTTCTGGTGACAACTGGCTTAATCTACTGATAAGCAAAGATGCCTTTTCAGTGTGGAAATCTCAGAGCCGAGTGTCTTGGGTGGACGACGAGCTGGGTAAGTCGAACTCAGGCTGAGAAATATTTAACTGGCGCCTCCTGGGGCGGAGGAAACCTGATGTGTAGCACTTGCCGGTTCTAGTGTCAATACTCCTGCCCCGGGGGCTGCCACTGAAGTCACGAACGCAGGGTTGGGAAGAGATGTGCACAGCCGGCCCCCAGAAACTCGCATGACCCGGCTTCAGCGCCCCACTGGGCAGGGAGGAGGTTTGGGGACGCAGGTTTTGGTCGTGACATGCAGTGTTGCTGAGGGTTTGCAACAAAATCCAGTGTGACGACTGTCACTCTATGTCCCCCCCACTCTCCCCTCCCACGGCCCCCCCAGGCCCCTTCGCAAGGACCAGGAGACAAGAGTGGGATGACTTTTCAACGTTTATTGACAGGCGGCATTGTTCCTTAGCAGGCTCCTGTTTCTCATTGGATGGTGGCATTTTCCAGATGTGGCGAGAGGGTCTTGAAGTCTGGTAAAATTCTCAGGCAGGAGTTTGATGGACGTGCTATTCTGTGCATTTAGTATCTTCTACACCTGTACCTGCGGCGGTAGCACCCTGGCGGGGAAAGAGAAAGGCGTTGAGGGCAGAGCTCACCCTGGCTGAGTTCCCAGTCCCTGCCCGGCCTATCCCGCCCCCGGGCTGGGCCCCGCTTTACTCCTCCTCCTTCTCCGGCAGCATCGCCTCCGCCGTCTGCGACATCTTCGTCTCCGGCGGCGGCACCTGCTCCTGCTTTGGCTACGGCAACATCTGTATCTGGCCATGGCGCCGGATGGAGTTGGCCTGGACGCTCAGAGCAGGGGCACCACCTTGGTTGAGCCAGCCAACCTGTGAGCAGGTGGAACTTTGTGGGCTGTGAGCCAGGGGCCGGCGCCTGGGCCTCTTATAGACACCGGGCCCCCCGCCCAGGCATTGTGAGGTCCAAGTGTCCGGGGACCTCACAAGCCACGGCCAGAGCTGTCCCAAATCATGTCCATATATGGACACGAGCAGGGAGGGCGGGGCCCGGGCCACAGGGGCCTCTGATGTCACAGCCGAGGGGACACAGGATGACGTCTCCATAAGGGCACTCACTCACCCCTTCGTCCAGTTAACCAAATGTCACCGAGCACCTACTGTGTGCCTGATGTGGGGCTGGGCCTGGCATGCAGGGTCAATAAGACAGACGCATCCCTCCCCAAACCCTCACGGGAGCCTCTAGGGAAAGCCCCTGGAGGTGCTGGCGTAGGGAGGCGAAAGGACATCGGGGTGGCAGGAGTGAAGAGCATCTGGGGACAGGGAGCGGCTCCCGCCAAGGCCATGAGGGGCACAGAGTGTGTGACCTGTTTATGTGAAGGGTCCAGGCGGTGGAAATCCACGGAGTCGGAAGCTGACTGGGGGTGCCCGTGCTGCCTGGGTACGGGGCTCCCTTTGGGGCTGATGGAGCCGTTTTGCAGCTGAGCGGGGTGACGGTCACACAGTGTCACGAGCGTGCCGAATGCCACGCAACTGCACGCTTGAAAACGGTGAGTGTTGTTTCGTGACTTTCTCCTCGATGGAAAAGAGAAAAAGCTCTGAGGCCAAGAGGCGCCTGGCAGGGGGGAGGCACGGGAGGGAGGCCCCAGACTGGAGCTGGGAGCGGCGGGGAGTGTGGGCGGACGGGCCGGGCCACCCTGGGCTGTGCGCGACCTTTCCCGCCTCCCCTATGGACTTCAGGGGTACAGAGGGGAGCAGCTGGTGTTCAGTTTGGCTACTTACAACAGAAAACCAAAATAAGTCACTTGGGAAGGAGTTTTATGTTTTCCTTAAGAAGTCAGAGGTGATGTGGGTGGTTGTTGGAGTGTCCCCGTCGGGGGGATAGACCCGCTGGAGCATTCGGGGGTGCTGCCACCGTGTGTGTCAGCTGCTCTCAAGTGACTCTGGAAAATATCCATAGAGAAGGAGGGAGAGAGAGTAGTTGAGCAGACGGGGCAGAATGTTAACAATTGGCCAGCCTGGGGGAGGGGGAGCTCTTTGTATGGTTCTTGCAACTTTTCTGAAACTTTGACATCATTGCAAAATAAATTATTTAAATTATTTTTTTAAAAAATGAAAATAAAAAGTCAGGAGGAAAGTAATTCAGGGCCCATATGGGAGCTTCACCCTTATCAAAGGTCCAGCCTTCTTTTATCTTTCAGCTCTACCTTCAGCAAATGCTTTTCACCCTCAAAGTTGCCTCCTAGTCCAAGATCAGGGCAGCCCAGGATGGTTGGGCAGTTTGTGGACTGCTCAAAGCTCCGTGCCAAAGAGATTGGGTAGGGACTGAAACCCAGGTTATGGTCTGCTTGCCAAGCCAGGCCCCGCGTCCATGGGGATGCTTCTTTTTTCTAATTCTCCGCTCCCAACAGAAGTCTTTCTCAAATTTGAACAAAGGCACACTAAGGCCAGCCTTGGCCCTGCTGGAAATTCAGCTGTATCCAATGTCTAGGCGGGAAGAAGGAAGAAGAGGAAAGGGATCTTTGTCTCGTGAAGCGCTTTCTCCATGTCCCATCCAGCAACCGCCCCCTCTAAACACTCGCCTCACTGCGGGACTCAGGGATGCTTGGCATAAAGCGGGTTCTTAGGAAAGAGAAGGACTGGTCGACACCAGGTAGGTAGTTAGTACTCTCTGTCCCAGAGCGGGTGGAGCCCACCCCCGGCCCGCAGCGAGGTGGGAAAACCAGCGAGGTGGGAAGCTAAAGTTCGCTAAGTTTCTAAGAGGGTGCACCGGCACCTAGAAGGTTAGCAATAAATTTTCATTTATTAACCCAAGTCTAGATTGACCTAAGTTATTACCCCTAAGCCTCTAATATTAAGTGCTTTTTTTTTTTTGAAACAGAGTCTCACTCTGTTGCCCTGGCTAGAGTGAGTGCTGTGGCGTCAGCCTAGCTCATATCAACCTCAGACTCCTGGGCTCAAGCGATCCTCCTGCCTCAGCCTCCCAAGTAGCTGGGACTACAGGCATTGCGCCACCATGTCCGGCTAATTTTTTCTATATATTTTTAGTTGTCCAATTAATTTCTTTCTATTTTTAGTAGAGACGGGGTCTCGCTCTTGCTCAGGCTAGTTTCGAACTCCTGAGCTCAAACAATCCGCCCACCTCGGCCTCCCAGAGAGCTAGGATTACAGGCGTGAGCCACCGCGCCCGGCCTATTAAGTGCTTTTGAAAAATCACCCTCCTGGTCTCAGAGGAGCCCCCGGGAGATGGCAGAGATTGGTATCCACCCTGTTGGACAGACAAGCAATTTGAGGCAGATGGGCTGGACCATTTATTCATCCACGTTTTTATTGAGTACGTGTTATGTGCCAGGCCCTGTTCTAGGAACATACTATAGCACGAGCAAGAGATGAGGGTTCCTGCCCCTGAGAAGCTTACCTGCTAGTCGGGATAGATGTATTCACGTGAGCAGATAGACGAACAAGATACTTGAAATCTATTACAAATGTGCGTAGAATCCGTTGAGCAGACAGAGAACGACTAGAAGGTTTCTAGAGGGGACTGGGGAGATGACAGCTTTCTGAGGAGGTAACATTTGAGCCAAGAGCCAACTGCTCAGCCAGAGCCACCCCCTGTCCGGTGCAAGTGTTCCGGCAGGAGGGAGCCAGTGGCCGTGTCCACACAGCCATTGGACCCAGGCCGACCACAGCTCTGCCTTCTTGGACACGTGGCTTCCGACGTGTCCTGAACGTCCACACGCAGCCATCGGACGGAGGGAGAGCAATGAGTAACTGCCTCGGCCCTGCAGTGACACTCTCCACTTCTGTTCCCGCGTCACCGGTCACATGACACCCTCCCCCCTCCCCCGCAGTCAAGTCCCTGGCTGTGGGAAGGGGCCGTGACACTTTGGTGTTCCTCTCGCCCCCGCCGCGAGTGCCGAGGAGAGCACAAGACCGGGTGGTGGCCGCACACAGGAGAGGACAGTGAGCCGACCCCTGGGTGGGCGGTGTGCTCTGTCGGTTTGAAGACTCAGCAGGGGACTGCAGGGCAGCGTTCTGGGGACAAGGAGAGCCTGGGAATGAAAGAGGCCACGGTGGGTGCAGAGGGAAAAAGAAGCCTTGGAACTCGCAGCTTAGCGGAGGAGACGGGCCCTGGTCAGGTAATTCCGGAAATAAGTCATGAGTCCTGGGAGGAGGAAGACCCGGAGCTGTGCTGTGGGGACACTCAGCCTTGTCTAGGGTCACCAAGCCTCAAATGTTGGGGTCTGTTTGTTATAGCAGCTGGCTGTTACCCCAGCACTTGCCACTCACTGATGTTTACTGCGTGACATCTGTCCTCTCCCCGCCTCCCCCTCCCAAGGAGAATGACTGTTCAGAGAGGTCAGGGACTTCGTCTGCGGTGGCCGTCCTAGTACTGAGAACTATAGAATGAAAGGAACCCAGATCTCTGTTGAATGAATACATGAATGGCAAATAAATGGTTCGTGTGATAAAACTCTCTTATTGTCTTTTTCCAATTCTAAAATCGTGGAATTGTATTATGATTTTTAAAATGACGCCCAGCCTCTCCCTGCCGGCTGCCCCAGTTCTGCTGGGTGTGGCCTCTGGCTGAGAAACGCAGCGACCGTCACCGAGAATCTCAAAAGGACGTCCAGTCCCCTGAGGTCCTGGTTGGGCAGTCACATGGTGTGTTCTGTCCTGCCCCCTCCCCCACATCTGTGACGTCGCAGTGGCCACCCACAGCCACCTTGTTGAAGAAGAGAGTCCCCAAAGAGGGGAAGGCAGGGGAAGGGATATGTGTTCCCCTTCGCCTTTTTAGGGGGGTTAATTCTCAGAATAACGAGAGGACAATTTGGCGGTAAGATGACAACATTTAAAGGTGCCGTCACACGTACAATTCCATAGACAGGGGACGTCCTGCAGAAATGCCCCCAGGTGTTCACGAAGGCCTGAGCGGGAGGATGCTCAGGAGAGCCTCGTTGGGAGGGGCGGGGAGTCGGAAACAGCCCGGCATTCATCTTAGGCGAATGGCGTCCGTGCTGGGAACAGCGCGCGGCCATTCGGAAGAGCCGGGATGGTGACGTGCCCCGACGCGGAAGGACGTCCACGGCGTGTTGAAACTGAGCAGCTTGCTGACATGTAGGGCATCATCCCTCATTTGTAAAAAATTTAGGCATAAATGCTCACCTGTGCAGAGGGAAACGTCTAGAATGTGATATGTTGACTTAACAGTGGGGAGGAGAATTAGGAAAGGTTTCACTTTCTATTTTTTCATTTCTGTATGATATGAAATTTCTCACTGTGTAAATGCCGAGATGCGTTGCCGAATGTTGAACCAGTTATTTCCATGATGAGAAATAAAAACAGCAGAAAGCAGTAATAATAGTAGCCATTACCACGTCTAAGCAGTTCCTCTAGGCGGTGATCCCATTTCATTTGCGGTTATTGTTTTTTTCTTTAATTACCTTTTTCTTCTGGGGAAAGCTGCAGAGCCAGTACGGGAAGTTCCCATGCACCTCTCACCGTTTCCCCATGGCTGGCATTTTGACATTACCATGGGACATTAGTCATGACTAAAACAACAGTGGTATCTCACTGTTAACCAAACCGCAGACTTTATATTTGGATTTTACCAATTTTTCTACTAATACCCGTTTTCTGTTCCAGGATCCCATTCAGGGTTCCGGACCCAATTTCCCCTACTAGTGACATCTTACACGAGGAGGGTGCATGTGTCACAGTTAATGAGCTGATATGGATGCATTATTATTAACTAAAGCCTGTGCTTCATTCAGGTTTTCTTAGTTTTTGCCTGATGTCCTTTTCTGTGCCAGGGTCCCATGTGTCCTTAGGCTCCTCTGGGCTGTGACTTTCCTGGTCTTCGATCACCTTAACACTTTCAAGGAGTCCTGGCCAGATATTTTGCAGAATGTCGTTCAACTGGAACTTGTCTGATGTCTTTCTCCCGTGTAGACTGGGGCTCTGTGTTTCGGGAGGAAGACGGGAGGGGAGAAGGGCCCCTCTGCTCGCTCTCTGTCAAGAGCACATGTGCTCGAGATGACCCAACGAGATCACCCGGCCGGCAGCGCTCGCCAGGTTTCGGTCCTGCGGAGTTACTCTTTCTTCCCCCTTGGCCGCTGTGCTCTTTGGAGGGAGGTCATGGCGCACAGACCCGGTGTAAGGCATGCGGATTACACTCCACCTCTTTGAGAGCAGAGAATCCGCATCGGTTATTGGAATTCTTTCGTTTCCCTCATTTATTTATATCAACATGGACCCATGGATATTTTATTCTTTGGGTACAACCCAGTACCACTGTACGTGTTGCTCAGACTGTCCCAGCTCTGGCCATGGGGGGCTCTTCCAGTGGGCTCCTGCGTCCCTTTGACCTGCCCCTTCATTGTGAGCCGTGGAGCACTTCCCTGCTTCCTGGCGCTACGAGATGCTGCTCGTAGGCGCATCGTGCACATTTCCTGTCCTAGACCTAGAACAACCGTTTCTCCAAGGATCCCTGGTTCATGTTACCGGAAGACGGTGTTAGAAACCATGCTAGGTGTGCTCACAGCTATGCGGTTCTCTTGCTTCTTGGCCGTTTTCGCTGATAGAGCAAGGAGATCCGTGTGTGTGCTAACCTGTGTAGGTACGTGTATCTGTAAAGGCTTCTGTATGTAATCATCGGCATCGCTCAACATGTGTTCATACTGACGTCTCCAACTCTAATCCATGGTAATGACGTAGCGCCTCCCCCTGCTTAACCGTAACAGTGGGAAACCTGGCTCCTACCACAACCCACGTATTTAATTGTTCCCGTCCAGTGTATGTGTGTAGTGGTTTTCGAGTTGTTCATTCATTTGTTCAGGTACTATTTATTGAATGCCCTCTGTGCTGGGCACTGTTCTGAGCCCAGTAAGCAAAAGAAAGATCCCCGCCCTCATGGAGTTTGTATTCTAGCACGAGAGATGGACAGACACCAAGCATGATAAATAAGCACATGGTATAGTATGTTGAAAGGAAAACAGAAAAAGTAGGGCAGGGTGAGGGCAATTGGGCATTGTGGAGGTGGCTGGGGTGAGGGGCAGTTCAGGGTGATCAGAGCAGGCCTTGGGAGAAGGTGGCATTTGAGCAGATCCTGAGAGCAGTGAGGGAGTTGGTCGTGAGGATATCAGGGAAGAGTGTGCCAGGCAGGGAGAACATCACGTGCAAAGGCCCTGGGGTGGGGACGCTTCTGCTATGTTCAACAACTGTAGGGAGGCCAGTGTGGCAGGAGCAGAAAGAGGGGGTGGTAGGAGATGAGGTCACAGATGTGGGGATGGGGCCCACATTATGGACGGCTTTGCCCCTCTAAGGATTTGACTTTACTCTGAATAAGATGGGGACCACAAGAGTGACATTTGTTTTCTGTTTTAAGGACCCCTCTGCTGCTGTGCTGAGAAGAACATGGGGGCAAAGAGGGGTGGCAGGACCCTGGTTAGGAGGCAGCGACCGTCAGGCAGGTGAGAAACCGTGGTGGCTCAGACCAGGTGCAGAGGGGCCATGGCGGGAGCGGTCGGATTCCGCTGGGTTTCGAAGATGGAGCTGGCAGGACTCGCTGGCAGCCTGGACGAGAGGAGCGTGTGTGTGAGAGAGAGAGAAGAGTTAAGGTCGGCCTGAGGCTCGTGGCCGGAGCACCTGGAGGGATGGAGCTGCCGCCAGCTGAGATGGGGGGGCAACAGGAGGAAGTCCCCGCATTCAGACATCTCAATGGAGGTGTTGGTGTCCGAGTCTGACATTGGGGCCGGAGGTGACGTATTTTACGTTGTCAGCATTTAGAATCATGAGGCTGGATACGGTCATGGTATTAGTCTTTCGTTGCTGCTGTAACAAAGTACCATGAACTTCGTAGCTTGAAATAACACAGGTTTATTATCTTACAGTTCTACAGGCCAGGATTCCACGCCGGGTCTCAGGGGCTAAAATCAAGGTGTCAGCAGGGCTGTGTTCCCTCCTGGGGTGCCTAGGGGAGGGTCTGTTCCCTTACCTTTCCCAGCTCCTGGGGGTGCTGCCCTCCTTGGCTCACGGCCCCATCCTCTGTCTTCTAAGCCAGCAGCGTGGCCTCTTCCGTCTCCCTCTCTGACTCTGTCCCTCCTGCCTCCCTCTCTCCCTTAGAAGGTCCCTGACATCACCCTGGGTCCACCCGATTAATCCAGGAGGATCTCCCCATCTGTCCCGTGGATTTGGCAGCATGGCGGTCGCTGGCAGCCTTCAGCAGGGTCTGTGTGCAGCGGCGGGGCGAGGAGGGCCTGACGAGGGTGGATGGGGAGGGGGCGCGAGGGGAGGAGTCGGAGGAGCCAAGACTGACTCTGTCCAGGGCTCTCGCTGCAACGGAGAACAGAAGGCGGGGAGGGGTGAGGCTGGCAGAGTGAGTAGCCAGGAGTGGTTGGTGGGGTTTGGGTTTGGCTTTAAATGGGACAGCAGAGCATGATTGTTTGCTGGTGGGAATGATGCAACAATAGAGAATGAAAAATAGATGAGGAGACAGAGGAGACCGCGGGTTGTCTTTAAAAAGAACTGATAGATAATGGATGACGGCACACTTCTGCAGCTCACACACAGCTTGAGCTCATATCTGGGCAGCGTTTGCACAGGCAGTGCTGGGCCGAGAAAGTCCAGCTGCATAGATCTGTCCACTCAATCAGAGCCATCCAGCAGAAATATAATGGAAGCCACAAACGTGGGGTCTGTGTCCTTTAAAATGTTCTAGTAGCCATCTTAAAAAAGCTAAAAAGAAACAAATGAAATTAATTTTAATGTTTTGGCAGGGCGTGGTGGTTCACACCTGTAATCCCAGCACTCTGGGAGGCCGAGGCAGGAGGATTGCTTGAGCTCAGGAATTCAAGACCAGCCTGGGCAAAAGCAAGGCCCCATCTCTACTAAATATAGAAAAAATTAAGCAGGCATAGTGGTGGGCACCTGAAGTCCCAGCTACTGGGGAGGCTGAGGCAGGAGGATTGTTTGAGCCCAGGAGGTTGCTGTGAGCTGCGATGACCCCACTGCACTGTAGCCCAAGCGACAGAGTGAGACTCTGTTTGCAAAAAAAAAATTTTTGTAAATGTTTTATTTAACCCAATATATCCAAAATATCGCCGCTTCAACACGTTCGCAATACAGACATGACAGACTCATCGCAGCCCGGCTGGTGACAACCTCACAGTTGGAGTCAGCCTCACTGTCCCCCAGCAGGGGGCTGGCCCGTAAATTGGGGCCGCTGGGATGCTGCAAAGGGCAGCTCCGAGGATACCGGTGTGGAGGGCAGCCTCAGTGTGTTACTGAGAACTGCTTTGCGCTTTACAAAACATTCAGGGAAACATTCATTTTGAGTTTAGTTATTTATTTAAATGAATGGACTTTATTTTTTTAGAGCAGTATTAGCTTTACAGAAAAATTAACAGAAAGTACCCAGAACTCCCCTTTAACTCCCCGTCTCCCTCTGCCTCAGTTTCCCCTATTATTAACATCTGGCATGAATGTGGTTCACGTGTCACACTTGGTGAATCAGTATTGATACACTATTAATAACCGAAGCCCGTGGTTTATACCAGGGTTCGCTCTTCGTGTTGTATGTTGCGTGGGCTTTGACAAATGCGTAGTGTCATGTGTCTACCATGACAACCCTGCCAGCCACTGACCTCTTTCTTGTCTCTCCAGAATGTCATGTTCGTTATATTTTAATGAATGCATAGGCCCAATTTTGCAAGTATTTTCACCAAATATTCAGCATAAATGTGGGGTTGGGATGAGAGGCTCTTGCTTTTAACTTTATATGTGTCTACGAATCATTTTTTAGATCATTTTTAAATTTTTTTAAATTAAAAATTATTTTAATGCTGCTTCTCAGGTATGCAAAGCATTTTATCCCCAATCCCTGCCTTAAAAAAATACAACGTGTGAGACAGATTCGAATACCGTTCACTCCTTCCCTCTGTCACCGACCTCCCCCGCCCTCCCTGGGCATTGGCCTTTATCGTTTCCAGGTCCGTCTTTATATGCACACACGTGTCCCCAAGCAATCAGAACGCTGTCTTGGAGTGTTGAAGACTCTGTGTCCCCAAACAACGAGGACCGATTTGGGATGCTAAAATCTTCATCTGGCATCACACTGTGCATGTCACATAACTTGCTTTGTTTGCTGTGTCGTCTGTGGGATTCACCCGTGTGGACACACGTGGGGGAGGATGAGGAAGGGCTGAGCTTCCGCCCTTTGCCCTGTGCCCCGTGTCCCTTACGTGAACACCTTCTGTCTGACGCCTGCCTTTCCTTTTGCTGGGCACTGAGCCTGTTTCTAATTTTCTGCCAAATATAAATGGTGCGGCAGTGACCATCTTTGTGCCCATGTGCAAGGGTTTCTCTAGAATATATTCAGTGGACTAGTAGTCCCCAAATCTTATTTTATTTTTTATTAAATAGTTTTTTTTGCTTCAGCCCAAAATGCCATGTTCTCAAATTTTAGCATGCATGAAATCGACTTGGAGGGCTCGCGTTATAAAAACACAAGAAGCCAACGTAGGACCCACATGGCTTTCAGTCTATGCCTTTTTCTTTCTTGCTGGCTCATGCCTGTAGTCCCAGCAGTCTGGGAGGCTGAGGCAGGAGGATCGCATGAGGCCAAGAATTCAAGACCAGCCTGAGCGACATAGCAAGACCCCTTCTCTACAAAAATAAAGATAGGAAAATTGCGGGGCTTGGTGGTGCACACCTGTAGTCCCAGCTCCTCGGGAGGCTGAGGCAGGAGCTGAAGGTACATACCAAACGCATGCTGCATGAATGGAGGGAATGAATGAATGAATGAGCACTCTGTTCCCTCCCTTGTTCTCTTTCACGGCTACAAGTCACTGGTGCCCTCTCCCGGGGAACACTCCTCCCAGGGCAGTTGAAGATTCTTTCCTTTAACCCTTGGGGGTCATAGTCAACCTCTGGGAGAACTGGGAGGAAGCCAGGGCCCTTGCTTGCGACACCCATAATTTGCACACATGTTCAAACTGGTCTCAGCTCCTCTGCCATCCAGCCCTGCGGCCCTGGGTAAGGGCACCTGACATACAAAGAGCTCTGGAAAAATCAGGTCAGCAAACACGTGCCATGTGTCCAGTATGGGCTGAGCACACAGGGAAGTATGAGGCAGGCCCTGGGCTCTGGACACAGTTCCTTCAAATGCACCAACTGCAACAGTGCCCAGGGCGTGACATCAGGGTCACACATCAGGCCTAGGTGAGGTGTGGGGGGGAAAGAGGGCTGTGTGGGAGAATGGGCTTCTGAGTGGGGTTTTAAGGGATATATAGGAGCTCACAAAGCTAGCAAGAAAGGGAAGGACATTCATCAGGTACTGAATATGTTATTCATAAAAATTTCACTCCAAATGAAAAACAGTTTAGGGTTGGGTTGTCTCCTCTGCCACATGGTCCAAACAGGATTGCTGAGAAACTCCAGCAGACCCACAGAGCAAGGTCACTCAGGGCCAAATAATTTCAGAATGCAAAATTAGAAAAGCCCCTCAAAAAGCTATTTTTACACCCAAAAGTATACATTTAATGTGGCCCATGAGTGTGTTTGGTAGGTTTGCTCTGATGTGGGGCAGGGCCCCCCACGCAGTCGTGACGGTCACACTTCTGAGCACTTTAAACAGCCCTGGCCGCCAGTGAGGAAAACCGTTGGCAGTTTCTTTCAAAGTTAAACATCCACGGCGCTGAGGGCCAGCAGCCCCGCTCCCAGGTGTGTCCCTGGGAGGAGAGAGCCATGCGACCACACGTAGGCGGGTGCGCAAACGCTCACAGCGCCTCTGCTCCTAACCGTCCCAAGCTGGAAACTTCCCAGATATCCGTCGTCGGGAAAATGGATAAACAAATTGAGACGCCTCGGGACAAAGCGACAGAGCTCAGCCGTGGCAGAGCACACTGTTGCTACACGCTTTGCTGCCCACGACGTCACGCGCCACTCTTGCACACGTCGCGTCGCGTGAAAGAAACCAGACGAGAACGGGAACGTACCCTGTGACTTACGTTGCTTTGCATGCAGTTTAATAACAGGCAGATCTAACGATATCTGTAGACTCAGAGCAGGGGTTACCTCTGCTGGGGAGAGTGGGGGGTTACTTGTGGGCTGGGAAGGGGCGCAGGGGAAACTTCTGGAGGCTGAGAGCAACCTTGATCTTGATTTGAGTGGTGAATACATCGTATCCAAAAATGGTTTATCTGGGCACTTAAGGTTGATCTAGTTCATACACTTTATTATGTAAATATTATTCCTCAAGAAAACAAACACAGCCCCGGTGCCTCCCACTCCCCCCCCCCCGCCCCCCGCACACACTCCCCCTCCCAGGACGATCAGGCACTTGCTTGACGGGAAAGAGAAACTCAGCTGCCAGCCGGGGTTCATTTGCACTTTCCCCGCCTGGTCTGCGGTCTGGCTGTGCAGCTGGCCGCTCCAAGGGGAGGGGACCCGAGGCCGCCAGTCTGCCCGCCTGGGCAGGGCGGGGGGGAGGGGCACGTGAGGCCCATGGCACACACAGCCAGCTCCCTGCACATGCCCTCCCGGGGAAGGGCTGCAGAGCCGGGGACACAGCCCAGGTAGCAAATGGCCAGTCGCCAATCTCTCCTTCCCAGCTGCAGCCCGGACTCACGCCAGACTGGGGCCTCAGTTTCCCCATCGGCAAAAGGGGATTAAAAGCACCATCCTTCCAGCGTAGCAATAGAGGCATTTGCAGCATTTGTGCTCAGTGTATGGACAGAGACAGAGGGTGGTCAAAAAAAGAATGTACAAAACATGACAGGTTATGAGCCTCTATTTATTTTTTAGATTTGAATAAAAAATAAAAGCCGGGCTTGGTGGTGTGTACCTGTAATCCTAACTACTTGGGAGGCCAAGGTGGGAGGATGCCTTGAGCCCAGGAGTTCAAGACCAGCCTGAGCAACATAGCAAGACCCAGTCTCAAAAGAAAAATAAACAAACAAACAAATATAAATATATAAATGAGATAAAAAAATAAAACGAGAAGAGGAAACCCAAACTGTATCCACATATGTTCATTGCAGAAGAGAGAAAAGTATGAAAGAACACACACCAAATGGCTAACATCACCACCCCCTGGCCCCCCAGAAGGTCAGATTAAGGAAGTAGAGAAAATTAGCACTTTAGCACACCTGCTTTTTGTCCTGGGTGACACATGCCAGCATGCGTGGACGTTAGCTTTGTGGTTAAAAAAATTGTGCAACAAGAGCAAAAAAATGCTTCGAGAACTATTTGTAGCTGTCACATCCCCAGATCCTATGGCGAGAACCTCCAGGGACACCTGCTAAAGTGCAGGTCCGCAGGACCCAGCCACAGGAGTCTGCGTATCTGAGAAATGTCACAGACTTGTCTTATGATGAGGGCGACTGTGCCAGGGCAGGATCAGTGTCATTATCCCTAGTTTAAAGGTGGGGAAACTGAGGCCAGCATGGTTTTGAGACAGGCCCAAGGGCCCACATTCCAGAAGTATACAAGCTGGCACTGATATCACCGAACCCCCTAATGGAAGCCCCATTTCACAGATGGACCAACTGAGGCTGTGGAAGAGGAACTGACTTATCCAAGTGAGGACCAGCTGGGGGGATGTAGGTCTAAGGTCCTTTCCATGCCCCCTAATCTGGTGCGAAGGAAGCCATGGCCTCACCCCCTAGATCCTTGTCTGGTACCTTGAAGCCTAATTTCCCTAAGAGCCACAGCCTGGGATGGCTGGGCCAGCTGGCCCCGGGGTCGGCAGGAAGTTATCCCTGGTTTCCCACCTGGTGTGGGGGTCCAAGGCAGAGCAGGGAGCCAGGTAAACACTAGGGGGTCCAGAGCAGGCTGCTTGGTTCAAATCCCAGCTCTGCCTTTTCTAGTCACGTGACCTCAGGCACAAGACTTAACCTCCCTTCTATTCATCCAGTTTACACTCAGCAGATATTTATTGAGCGCCTACGGTGTGCCAGGCATTGTGCAGGGGCTCTCTCGGCCTCACTTTCCCCGTCTGTCAAATGGGGACAATAATGGCCCTCGCCTCCCAGCGTTGTTGGGAGGATGAAATACATGAGCAGGGAGTGCTTGAGCTTGCTGTTTCCGGAGCGGTGGCTTGATGGCAAGTAGGGCAGGGGGCACAGGCTGAGCCAGGACTGTTTTCCAAATCCAGCCTCTCTGCTCGCTCGCTGGTCTGCATTGAAACGCCTTGCTTGGGCTGGCCAAGCCCTCTGGGCCTCAGCTTCTGTCCCTCTCCTGGTGGTTTATCCAAGGACCCATTGTGGCCTCCGTGACACTTTCCTCCATAAAAAAGAAAAAACAAAATTATATTTATGACCGCATTGATATCAAGAATATGATCCAGGCTGGATTCATTAGGCTTCATTATCACATATTTATTATATCATGTTTGTTTTCTTTCTTTTTTTTTTGAGACAAAGTCTTGCTCTGTCACCCAGACAGGAGTGAAGTGGCGTCATCACAGCTCACTGCAGCCTCCAACTCCTAGGGCTCAAGCGATCCTCCTGCCTCAGCCTTCTGAGTAGCTGGGACTACAGGTGTGCGCCACCACCTATTTTTCTCTCTTTTGCCAAGATGGGGTCTCACCATTGCACAGCCTGCCCTATTTCTTTTAAAAGAACTTAAAATATTTCTGTGAGCCCCTGGAAGTATCGTAACCCCAGGCACTGTGCCTGCTGAGCATAGCAGAGGGGTCAGGGATCAGCCCTGGTTGGGCTTTTGCGGGTCATAAGTCACTCCTTTATCTCTTCTTGGAAGGCCTCCCTTGCTGTACTAGAAACTTGGAATTTTCCAGGGAACCCCAACTAGGACCTGTACTCACTGCCCCCAAACCTACTCCTTCCACCCTTTCCTAAAGTGGTGGGGAGTAGGGGCCCCGACAGGGTCTGCCGAGGCCATTTGACTGACTATGCGACTGTATCCACGACCCTGGACAGCACAGCCGCTAGCAGTGATGGGGCCGATTGCCCTGTGGAGCCCGATGTTCCTACAGTCCTGTTTCATTTAAAGCTTTCGTCTCCTCGCTAGACAGATGAGGAAACAAAAGCCCAGAGAAGACAAAGAACTTGTCTGAGGTTACACAACAGACGGTAGATTCGGCACGAGGCAGCCTAAGCCAGGGCTCCCCGGAAGTTTTTGATCATCTTCTTCATATCAATATAAAACATCAGCAAGAACCTCAGCAAATGTGAACACATTAATAGATCATGTCCATTGTATTAGTTTCCTGGGGCTATGCAACAAACTGTCACACAGTGGTGGCCTGAAACAACAGAGATGTGTTCTCTCACAGTTCTGGAGGCCAAGATCAAGCTGCTGGTCGGCAGGGCTGGTTCCTCCTGGAGGCCCCAGGGGACAGTCCACTCCGTGCCTCTCCTTAGCTTCTGGGAGCTGCCGCAGTGCCCGGCTGGAGGTCCTTGTCTCATGGGTGCGTCGCTCCAGTCTCTGCCTCTGCCTTCACATGTCTGTCCCTTTGTGTTCTACCCTTCTCTTCTAAGGACACTTGTCACAGGGTTTAGGGTCACCCTAATCCAGAATGATCTCATCTTGAGATCCGTCACTTGCTCACATCTGCAAAGACCCTACTTAACTCTGTAAAAGCAAATTCTCAAAAAACAATTTTGAAAGAGATTTCCATCTCTTCTCCACCCGTTCAGCTCTTTTCAGAAGTTGTCGGTGGGCGTGGTGGCTCACGCCTGTAATCCCAGCACTCTGGGAGGCCGAGGCGGGCGGATCGTTTGAGCTCAGGAGTTCGAGACCAGTCTGAGCAAGAGCGAGACCCCGTCTCCACAAAAAATAGAAAAATTAGCCAGGCGTGGTGGCGTGCATCTGAAATCCCAGCTACTT